>VZTU01019119.1:239-106355 GCA_013400835.1 Zapornia atra
AGTTGTTAGACTGTGTCATGGGGGGATTTCTGTTTTCCTTTGTGGGTTTCTACTAGATCCAGTACACAGAAGATCCCAGCATTAAAAACCTTGCAGAGCATAAACATTTTGCATTCCAAAAACAGTGATTCCAGTGTAATTTGTACTGAACCTGAGTGGGACAAATTAAAAATTCTGAAAGCTAAATGGATGTATAGAATGCAGACAAAACACTGCATGAAGGCACTTGGCATCAGCTCTCTGATAACTGCTTCTACTGATCAGCTTCTACTTCCCATTCTCTTCAGGCCTACCGTGTATGCTGCAGCGACGGTGACTCAGTGAATCTATTATACACATCACTACGATCAGTAACATATTTCACATTGGCTACTGAAGAGCAAGATGATACTAGTCCTTTATCAAAGCTGCTGCAAGCTTGAAACACTAACCTAGAAATAAAAGGATTGACTGAAGAATAGAAGTCTGAGACCCCATCTACTAGACTGTCTACTGAACACTAAATTTAATAAGCAGTAAAAAGGGACAAACCAACAAAAAAAAATCCAGAGAGCAGACTGGTGGCATGTATTATCTCACTCACACTCATCACTGCTGATAGTACAAGAGAAAATGCGAACAAAAACCAACCCAGAAAAGTAACATCCTTGCTGCCAAAGATGAGAACAGCAAGTTTTAATGAAGTTAGTAGGAATGTTGCCACTGCCTGGATTTCAGTAATATGCCCTTTGCATGTAAAAATAATTTTTTTAAGTGTCCTGAAATTTTATCTGATGGTGAGTGAGATTCTTTCAATAAATTAATTTTTCTCTCTCACAAACCTGTGGGATGTCAGAACACTGAGGCACAGGAACTAAGCACTTTGAAGGTGTCAAGAATGAACCTAATCACAAAATATAGCCCTTCCCAAACTTGGCAGTTTCAGTTCGAAAAGAGGGCTTTTACATGTGGAAGTCTTTTGCTTCTCCTCCACCCACTTCTTTTTTATTTTACATGAGTAATCAATGGCTAAAAGCGCTACAATAAAAAAAAGCTTGGACAAGTGAGCTAAGGATTTAGTCTTCACATAAAACAATGCAGATAGGTGCTAAAGTTTAAGTGTTGCCTGATACTACATTTGCATTATCAGCAATGGTACAAATCATACCCAAAGAACATCTTTATAAAGAAAGGCAAAACATAAAAAAAAAATAAAAATTGAAATTTGGTTTCTATTGTGTGCAAGCTGAGAAGAGTTCCATTTTTCAGAATCAGTTTAAGTTCCTGGCTACTTGAATGGCCATTGTATTATCAGTCAAGTGCAATAATAAGAACTCCACAGAGCTTCATGAGTCATAGTATTGGATCCAAAGCTGATTGATGTAAAGGTGAAATATTATCTTCTTACTGACTTTAAAGGGGCTTGGCTCAAGCCTACAGCAAAAGACATGAAACAAAGCATTGCTAAAACACTTGAAATAAGCTAAATCTTAAGATTAAAGACAAAATATTATACAATACAAAATCTTGAGCACTGACTGCTTATCATTGTAGGATTTAATGCTATTTTCCATAGTTTCTACTCCACAATGAACTAAGGTTATTGCAACTGAGATTTCCGTTAGACATTTCACCCTGTTAGCAAATCCTTAATCTTTTCCACCAGTTTTTGTTACAGACTTCAACCTCATCAATCTTTTTTAACAGCATACTAATTTCAGAAATTACCAAGTCAAGCTTTAGCATAAACAAGTAAAAATGTAACCTGAGGGCAGAAAACAGTGAAATCTGAAATAGTTTCCAAATAAAGTGATAGGAGATAGCTTCTGTGGCTGAAGAAAAGGCACTGCAAATAGTACAATGGGGTTCAAGTTATATAGGTGAACAAATACCATCTAAATTCCTTCCCTTTATAGGTGTCTCTAGACCTGCCATATGTTCATCTCATTCACCATCTTGAGGCATATATGGGGAGCAGGGGGGCGGGGAAGGGAAAAATTCTACTTCATTCAGTATCCAAGTTCTAACCGACCAGCACCATCCAAGATTAATTCTAACTCGTGTTAATGAGGCATCTTAATTGTGCTGCTTTCAACAGGTCAGTCATAGGCTCTGGGTAAATGATATGTGATTTTTTTTTTTATTTGTTAACTTTTAAAAAATGCTTTCCTTGTAAATAAGAAACTCTAACCAAGCTGGGAGAAACCTTTTCAAAGCTTTTAATCAATACTCATTTTTTGTTTAACGTTATAAAATTCCATCTCATTAACACATGATAAAAAAATACTAGTCTGTAGTATCGGGAACAGAAATGTAAGTGCCCAGTAGCAATGGGTGAGATACCAATAGAGGAAAGTATTGCCATGACTTTCATTTAGAAGAGCAAATGCCAAATACTGAGATCTGGGATAGCCAGGGATAAATTAGTCACATGCCACCCCATAACACATATCACTTATGCTCTAGCCACACTGTGCCTCTATCTTTTAACTACATTTTTCAGTCTGGTAGTTCAATGCATTATTTTATGTAGAGTCAAATATTACGGGATGCTAGTTTGAGTGACAAGTAAGTACTGCACATAAGTGCAGTGAAATTAACACTTGCTTTCCCTATGAAGCATTCTCTATCCTCCTAGTGGCAGGATTTCTGTGGGGGCACATGCTAATTTAAAGTGCTAGAAGGTTTAATGGCATAACATACACTTCTTGGTAATACTTCTCACTATCACAGCAAGGACAACTAGCAACTGCAAAACTCATTCTAAACTGCCCCCTTTAAATATAACTAGTCAAATGACAACATCCCTTCCTAATTCCCTGGAATAGGATCTTATTTCTCCCTCTACTATGCTACTACCTTATCAGGTTCTGCTTGCAAAACTGGCTCAGAATAGGCAATATAATTTTTGCTGATTTTAGCCCAATAAAAGAAGGTAAAAGTAGCTGAGGGGGTGAAAGGTATACAAATTGAATATGTATTCCTTGATACCAGCTTTGGCTATTATCTTCAGAAGATACAGGGTTTTCTTTTAAGGGGTTGGGGGGTTTGTTTGCTCCTTTTGGGTGGAGTGGGTTGTTTTGTTGGGGTTTTTTTTAGGTTAAGATTCAGTAACACAGATCCATTAGCTGTGAAGGTCACCAGAAAAGGACATGACACTAGAACATTTTTCTTCCTACTGTTTTCTCTGTACAGTGCACCTAAAATAACATCATCATCATATGCTACTTAGTGGAATTGAATCAATTATATCAGATTGCTGTGCCGTGTTCAAATACAGGAAGCCAAATAACGAGCATTTGGTTTATTATTCACCCATTTCAGGAAGCTCAGTCTTGTAGGAAATTGACAATGAAAATAAACCACTGTGTTGTAGCCTGTGGGGAGTGTTTCTTTTTCAACATCAAGTATCGTGGTCTTTCACAGTGGCGGTATCTCCCACCAACATAGGCTACTGCTGATTCACAGTCAAATACAGAATGAACCACCTGTATGCCACACAACAGATTTCCAAACAATACCACTGATAAAGACCCAGAGGTATCAGGTCACAGATGGTGCTCTAAAAATCATCACCAATGTAATTTATTGCAGCTCACCTCAGTCTTTATTGTTGCAATTATGCAATACTCAAATCCGTTACTGCATTTCACAACAGCTATAGTTTTCACAAAATCCACAGGATCACAAGAATAGTAGTAAAAGTAAATATTAACAATCCACACTATAGCATCAGAGTCTCTGATCTGGAGAACAAATGGACAGTGAAAATCAAGATGTCACACATCTTGGTCCCTATGGAGGTGTCCAGGTTTTGGTTAGGATACAGTTAATTTTCACAAGGAGCCAGCACAGGTGACCTGAGCTGGCCAAGGGTGTTTTCCATACCATTGGACATCATGCTCCCCATAAAAGGGGGCTATTAGAGGAGGGGGGCTCCATGTGGCTCCAGGATGGTGTGAGTTCGGTCTGAGAGCCTGGTTGGTCATTGGGTCAGTAAAGGGCTTTGTGTTATCACCATCTGTCACAAGTTGTACTGTTATGTTTTCCCTCTCCCTGGGCTCTGTCAGTTAACTGCCAACCCATCAATTTGCCTTTGACCATTTTCTCCTCCCCATCCCACCACAGGAGGGGTGAATGAGTGGCACGTGGTGCTCAGCTGACAGCTTGGGCTGAACCAGGACAGGTCTCTAATAACAACAGTTTTTAGGGGCCAAGTTTTGAACAGTTCCCTGACTCCTGTTACAACTGGTGCCACTTCAGTCTTTACTCTTTAAGGTTGTTTTTTTTTCTTGGGTTTTTTGGTTGGTTCTTTTTTCCTTTCTCTTTAAATTAATTCCCTAGTTAGGGGGTTCCAGACTCGCTGCTCTTTCTAAAGCTGACCCTCTGAATAAAGCCTATTTATGCTGTGATCTGAGGAGCTCATTCTTTCCACCTACTCAACCATCCTATTTTACACTGGGATGGTTTCTCAAGAACTTTGGGCAGAGGAAGTCTTACAATCTATTTATAACATGCAGTTCATAGACCCTAGCCAGGTGGGCAGAGCTTTCTTTCCTGCACAAACTCCAGTCCATTGGGAGTCCTTCACTACTAATTTCTATGTCAATTGTTGTCTTCCATACAAAGGGTTCATTCTAAAAGCAACTCTTTAAACACACAGATGCATATTCTAACACTCAAACCTACGCTCATGTTTCAGTCCTATAAGAGAACATTATGAAAATGATACAGCAGAAAAATTAACTCAAAAGACCATCACATCCCTACAATTCTATAAACTTCTGAAATTCCAACAAAAATTTTTAGATAACAAGACACATCATATTGTGGAAATTTTGCAATCATCACTTCTGACTGCAAGACCATTGTAAGTCTGCAAAGAGAGATTTCCAAAATATGTCCCCTGCTTATTTCAGAGTAGGGGGAAAAAAAACCAAACCCAAACATGCACTACTCAAAGAAATCCTAGTGTGCCACTGGAAGTCAAGTGGACTACAACAGCATTAAAGCCCAGAAAAATCTCCTAGAGAAGACTGACTCACCATTTAATTTTTTCAATTACCATCATAAAAATTATTTCTGTATTGCAATCATTTATCTTACAGGGAAAGAGGTAGAACCTGCCTTCTCTCAAGCAGAACAATTAGTCCATTAAGAAAAACTACATAACTTCTAATAGTAATTGGAAAGTGTTCATATCACAAGTTCATACACTTTGGCAGGAATAATTAACTGCTCAAAGCACACAGTAGAGAACAGCTTGCTAGTATCAGGTTTTTTGAAAGAATCTGGTGGTTACATTGGATAACAAAGATAAATTAAGTAATTTTATGCTTCTTTATTTTAGTACCATATAATAAGTAGAGTAGATGTGCCCATTTGTAGGAATGAATATAAGCTGAAAGGTAAGTGCAGTAACTATTAGCACAAGTAACACATCAACTAAGCAACGGATTGACATCTGGGCATGTCATTTCAGGAAAGACATAGACCACATGGAGAGAGTTCAGAGAAAAAAAGATCTCAGAGATCTAAAAAAATCTCATATATAAGGAAAGACAGACATGGGACTGTTTAGCTTTAAGACATAAAATGGAAATGTACTAGCAAGAATCTTCCTGTATTAGAAAGGACTGGTATAATGAGGAAGGGATTCATTTATTCTGTCCATTCAGCATGGATAGGGCACAAAGCAGCTTTAATCCCAGCAAAAGAGATTTGTGGTAACTATTAAGAAAAATTTTGCATTGATAAAGGTAGAAAAAGGAGTAAAATAATTTGTCTGTGAGGTAGGAAATACCTACTACTGGTAGTCCTTGAGAACAGGTTAGACAAAACCCCTGTCAGGAACATCACCACCTTACAGGCCCAGACACTGATGACTTCCTGTGATTCAAGAGTATTTCCTGATTCTCTGCATACTCTCTTCTGTTTCAAAGTGTTTCAAACTGTTACCCATTTTAGCCCACCTCCATTTTCTGGCGTAGGATAGTGCAAGTGTTCATTCACTCACTGAAAGCAGTTGCAAGCAGAACTGCCAAGTCTGAGTACTCAAAAAAACCCCAATGTAAAAAAATACTATTGGATAAAAATGCCATAGAAAATACCTGAACTTGCAAGGGGATGGAAAAAAGTAGTCTAAAAAATAAAGTAATAACTTAGGAAGTACAATCCACTTCACAGACTTCTTGAGGGTTGGTGAAGGTCTGAGAATATTCTTGCTAAACCAAAGCTACACACTGCTGCAACTGAGAAGCAATACATCCAAACTGTCGACTTACCCAGTGTTTCGTACTTTGTTTCTCTCCTCTAAAAGATTTGAGGAAGCTAAGGAAATTCTAGGAAAACATACACATCATCTTGTGCTGGACACATACATGCATATTCTAATTGTGTTTAGGAACTGAAATAAAGGAAATTAAGAAACTTCACAAACGACAAAGCAAGAGCACTGCAATATTTGCGCACCCCAGTCTTCCCTGTGTTCACTTGTCAGATAAATCACAGCATACTACACAAAAAACTGACTCACATCTTCAAGGGTTTAACAATTTTTTCATCCCCAACACAACTCAGCAACTCTAGTCTTTATTTGTGGAAGGAAGAGGTGGTAGATAAAAGAGTTAATGAAAAGGGTTGTTAATGTGTAGCACAGTAGCATTAGTAAGTGTGGGGTCAGATGGGGCAAATACTTTAGTAATAAATAACAGAATTATTTGAAGCATTTCACACTGGCAAGAAGTCTCTGGAGGTCTTTCTCTTTGTAAAAATAGCTGTTGCATCACTGTACTGATTAACCTTTTAGCTTTGTTATGTTATTTATCTTCCAGCAAGAACAGACAACCAACAGAATGCCTACAGGCTCCAGTAGGATGAACAATTCAAGTTTTCATACAACTATACAGGACAAACATGGCGAGTTAATCACTATTATAGTTGGATTCCTACTTATTTTATCTTAAAGTCTGCTACATTCTAAGCTTATTTTTTCAGAATTTTTTAAGCTATGTGTCCAGTTGAGTGGATAGTCCATATTAGTAGGAAATTTTATGGGACTATTTATGCAATCAAGGAACTACCCAGTTTAGAAGCCTGAAGGGTTTCACCCAAAATGTTTTTTCCTCCATCCTCAAATTTGTGAATTGAGGTAACAGATCAACACAAACAGCATTATCAGCATCTGGAATTTCACCTAATTTTGTGAAGGACAAAGTCAAATTGAACAGTCATAAGGAGTAGTAATTTACACCTCAGTCTCACTGATTCAAAGGATCAATGTGCCAATAGCTTTATATGCCTATGCCAAGGCACAGAATAAGCAAATAGCTTGTTCCACTGCTGGAGCACACGTAGAAGCACCACAGCTGTAATCCTAGACAGGATGGCTAAGTCACAACTGTATCTCAGCCAGCCCTCCTCACAGTCCAGCACATTAGCACAACCTATACTCTGTCACAGCTTGTGTCAGTACACCAAATATACCATGTCGTGCGTGTGAACAGGCCTCGTTCTCTGTTGTGGGAGAGATGCTGTTTATGTCTGCCATACAGGTAGAGAAAATAGCAGATACAAAGCTAAGTTGCCTGCCCCCGAGACCTTGTAGCAGAGGTGACAATGCCTCTGTCACCCTAGCAGACACTCACTTGGTGACTATTCAGATTTGGTCAGGCTGTAAGAGGCTATATACTTCCCTCTTGCATAAGAAGGGAAGAACAGGTAAGTTACGCATTTTCCCTGTCCTAAGGGACTTCCCTAAAGGCCCATATAAATATTTATTCATTTCAGTAAATTGTATTTCCTCTGCTGACTACATTTTCACTCCCCTTCTGCCCAT
Organism: Zapornia atra; assembly: GCA_013400835.1. Classification (NCBI taxonomy): domain Eukaryota; kingdom Metazoa; phylum Chordata; class Aves; order Gruiformes; family Rallidae; genus Zapornia; species Zapornia atra. The sequence goes on from VZTU01019119.1 coordinate 8,056, forward strand.
TTCCACCTAGCTAAATGGGTTGTCAGCCACTGTTTGGCTAGCCCTGAATTGTCCCAGTACGTAAACTGGAGTCTGCTCCCTCAAATATTCTAGAGAGTAATTTTTCCTGCATTTAAATCACTGTACCGCCCATTACAAGGACAATGAATCCAGCCTCAAGGGTTTTCCTACACTAATGAATATATAACTAATGAAGATTAATTAAATACTAGTGCAGTGATATGATAGGAAGTACAATGCAAGTACTACCTTTTACAGTGATGTCTATATGAAATATGTGAACAAACTCTGAAACTGAAGCATAAACCATCTTTGAATCTAGACATTAAAGACAAATACACAACTCACTGCCAGCATGCAATACACAATTACTGTACTATATGTGCAATAATAGCTGTGACATGTTAGTAGTCCAAGCAGAATGGAGCTCAAGCTGTAAGACATCAGTTTACCAGCTTACTACTAGGTAGTAGGGCATGTGCAGCCCATTCATAAAATCCTCTACCCGATGAACAGACTTTCTGAACAGGGTATCAGCCTAGACTACATTGATTTTATATGACTGTAATGACACTATCCTCTTTACACCGAGGTTTGATTTAAACTAGCACTGATGAAAACAAAGCTTTAAGCTCACCACAATTCTGTTTGCTGTGACTGATTATGGGAAGAAAACATTCAGCCATGTCTGCACTTTGCTAACATACAGGGCTGCTGAGAAGCAATTTGACTTTATTATAACTTAGAAGAGCATCAGATCGGTTTTAAATTATATTTTACTACAATTGTACTTAACCAGTTTTTCTGAAGTTCTGCATTGCCAACACTTGGAGGAACACTAGCAATGCTTCATTTCTTCAGCCAAAACCTTACCACCTCTTCAGCATTTTCACACCAATTTTGAGACAATCTGCTCAAGACTGCACTATCTAGCCATATTTTTCTACCTGGAAAATCCTCATAGGTTTTCAAAGCCCCGCCCCAATAAATATATTTCATGTTGTTAAAGCCACTGTCACTGAAATTCAGGCCACCAGAGTTCTGCTTGCTGCTTTGCTGTCCTTGGAATGGAGTTCAGGGAAGCTTTCTTGGCCTCATCTAAGGGTAATTATACTAAAACTGGTATGCGTTTGTATTAATAGTCAGCAGTCATCACGTTATCTGCACCAAAACAGAAGTCAGAGGTGTACTCTGGAACACTGTGCTTTTTGCAGCTATTTCCTCACAAACAAGCAATGATGCAAGAGGGAACAATGTGAATCTGATCCCATACCTACTGTAACTGTGCTAAAAAAAAAAGTAGAAACAGCACTGTAAAATCTGGGTGGAAAACTTATATTGCTATTATCCTCTAGATAATTCCACAGGTGGATATGAAAGCCAATACACAAAGTGATTTTCAGCTATCTCTTACAAAATTAATCTCAGAAACTGCCCAGCATACAAATACTGAAGGTCAGATCTTTTTTTTGTTTTGCTTACTAAGTAGGTAGATAACTAGCATTAGACAAGCCGTGTTTAGAAAGCCTAGGTCAACAGCAGTGAAACGGCAGTGTGTGGGATAACCATAAACTCAGAAGACTCAGGAAAGACAGCATTTCCTGGCATCCCAAGCCACTTTGTAAATTAATGTGGAAGGTCTTCTCCAGAGTGCAAAGCTTCCAAGAGAGGCAAGCTACACAGAGACTGGGAAAAAGAATCGCTGTTGCTTACAGACTACATTGCTGCCTGGCACTAGTGAAACTTGTTGATAAATGAATCCTAGAAACTCAAGTCAGATTCAAAACTTCCCATTATCCTCCCCGACATACGTGCTTGTGGCCTGGCCCTGCTCTCATGTTAGTGACTTCCAGCCACACAAACCAAAGCTAGGCTTTTGCTCTATTCAAACAGGTGTCAGTGTGAGAGCTGCAGAATAGACATGAAATTAATCCCAACTATGTGTGTGGAATGACACAGCCTGGTATCTAGATCCCTGTGTAAAACCTGCTGTCAAGGTCCATTTATAGATTAAATTTCAAAACAGACAAAGGAATCAAAAGAACTCAGAAGTACTTAGGACTTGACTGGAAGGAGCAATGTAGGTACCCAAATCTGCATGCAAGTGCCTATGTGAATTTAAGCAGAGGGAAGTGGAACAGTATCATTGTGTCTCTGAAGTTGGAGCAGTAGACTTGCAAGAAGGAAAGAAAAAGTCGAAAAGAATTAGCCCAGGTTTTCTGTCATGCCTGTGATAAACTTGCTTCTCTCTCTCTCCTCAGAGTGGTTTAGAACAGCAACCTACACGCTTCTATTCCAGCGGCAGAGAACCATAAAGGTTCAGCATGCTCTGACCTGGGCCCATTACCACTAAAAGACACTTCTGCAAAAACAGAAAAACAGATAACAGAGAGGGAACACTAGCTACCATCCCTATCGTACATCTTACTGAATTTGCCTCACTAATACCAGGGCAGATCATTTAAATTACCTGCCCGGGGCCTAGTAAGTTTGGTCCCTTGAGTTTTCAGTTTGGTATAATCACTAGCTTGATTAATTGTGTGGCAGCTCCCTAATCCTGTCTGCTCACTAGGAGGATAAGCACTAGATACTAATCTTAAATTCCTTTTTAAAAGTTTCTAGAGGCCAAAGCCCATCTTTAATGCATATTATTAGTTCACTCTAAAACCCAAATACCTGATTGAAGCAGGTTACAGATGCCCTTGATCCTTTTGAATAATTACAGCATACTCCTGACTTGGTTTATTTCCACTTCTATGAACAGCAGTGAATCAAGTTTCCACTATCAACTGAAGATACCTAGTGCCATACTGGGATCTCAAAGATTCAATACTCCATCACCTCTTCATATTTACTTTATAACATTAAATAAACTTAGTAGCTCTGTATCTTCTAATTTCTAAAGTACATTTTAACATTTGGTATTCCATTTAAAGTCCCATCTTCGGGAGCCTGGTGGCTTCATAAGAAGCTACACCCCTAAACTGGATTTTACAGTAATTAAAGGGAGTTTAAAGAAAAAAATGCAGATCTTAACACAAAAAAAATTATAGAAGCCAAGTAATTAAGACACAAACACCTACTACTACAAAAAAAAAAACCCAAAAAAACCCAATCTTAGACACCTCTCAATTTAAACCTATCTTGTGATCTGGATTGGGGAGTTCAAACCCTCAACACTAAGAACTGCCTTTTCAATGAATTCACATCTCATGGAGTTGGATTCATATTTAAAAGTGTAATAGAAATTCAAGCCTGAACATCTAAGCAAATAAAGCTACACTGAAGAGATAAGCTATGAATGAATAGCTTAATTGGGCAGTTGCAAAATTAACTTGTCAAAAGTAATTACTCTATACATGATCCAACTGGAAATGTTTTATATCAACCACAATTTAAAATAGTATTTAAACTATTCCTTGGCCTTTGAAAGATATATTCACAATATGCTACTTGTTTACTATGGTACTACCATGCATTTGCAAATCTTCCAAGGACTCTTTGGTACAAAGAGACAGCAAATTCATTTTGTGTTCTGCTCTGAAGAGGCTAGCAGACATGCTGACTATACTTTTCATATACTCCTCCTCAAGTTAGCGTAAAATCATCCTGACTAAAACGTATGTCTTGGCTTTCTGTGTATAACAATTAAAACAGATTTTAAAACAAAACAGCTGGAGACTGGGAAACGGTGATTAGGAAGAACAAGGTAAACATAACCACAAGCAAGACTGTAATTACAAGACATCAAGAATTTTCACAGGAACTGCCATGTAGTTTAGCCCTTCTCCTTCAGTGGATAAGGTACTTCGCATTATCAAACACTATATAAACATGCTTACAACACAGCATTTCCAGACCTATTTCAGAGCACAGCTTGTACTGCTCCTGTCCTTTGTGTTTTCCAATCATTGAAAGAGCGCAGGTAGTAGTATTCAATTTCTACCCATTTGTTTTGTGTGGTCTTTTTTCCAATTACTGCTTAATTCTACATTTCAGAACATTCTAAGAAAACATACATGCTTTAGGGAAAGGACTCCAAAAGGAAGTGAAATCTTTCCCACTCTGGACCTAAAAGAAATCGTAAGTTTTGTATGATTCATAGCCATAATGAAATGCTCCCTAAGCTAGACAGTTCTTACCTAGTACCATGAGATAGCAATCGTAATTGGAATGAAATCTCTTGATACATAGTTGTATTTTTTTCACCCATGCATAAGGCAGCTGTGTATCTAGCCAAAAAAGCACCTCACTGAATTTTCATCTCAATCACACAGGAAGGAGTGTGTCACTGAGGCCACATACATCGCATAGACTTCCAATGCACAGTTGCTACTGCATGCCTGGCAGAAAGGTTCTTCTGTACATTCATTAAAGACACTTGAATTGTCTAGTGACATGGCAGAGTATCACTTCTCCTCATACTGATACTACCCTGATGAAAAAAAGGCTTCCTATGCAATCACTTACATAATACCTTCCTCTACACAGTAGCTAGTAGAAAAGAGATCAAAAGCATTGTTAGAACAAAAGCAAGGAATGCATTCATATGCCATTTCCACTATTTAGGCCACTACAGTGAGCATCAGGAGAGAGAAACTATTTCTAGAGTAGACAGAAATCGGTGCTACCATACTGTAAATTGTATTATGATATAGAAGAATGAGAAGGGCACAAAGCAAAGGTAGAAGTGTTGGTCTCAAAAGTCCCTTAAGTGAAGGCATTATTGCCATTACCTAACACAAGCTATCTCTCCTGGTTTAACTTTAGCAGCAGTTTTGGGATTAATCCCAAATTCTTTCAGAAGTTCCCAAGAATTTGGTTTGAACAAGGCCTTTAGAAGCAGCCGTCTGACAGAAAGTATCCTGTGCTGCTGCTGGCTTGTACTGAATTCCTTGCACAAAATCCTATACCAGACAAGGCAAGGAGGAAATATAAACTTCAAAGATTATCCAGTTTATTAAAACTTAATGAGCCATTGCCCCAATATGTGTAAAGCACACAACATCTCTTACATTCTGGTTTCAGACTTCAATTTACACATCAGCTACTGCAGCAGTAGTGTATCAGTCCCAAGACCTTTACTGATTGATCAGCTAATGAAAGTTTCTTCAGAGTTAATTTAACTTCCATAACTGGAAGTTTAAGGAGTGGATCCGAGACTATTAAAAAACAAAAACCCCATAAAAAACCCCAACAGCCACACAGAACGACCATCCCCCCTAGTAGCACTCGATTATTTTCCTTACCTTTAAAATAACAGTAAAAAAGGTATTTTACTATCGATATATTTTATACACTGCATATGGCTTTAATACGGCTGCTGTCCATAAGACTACACAATTAATTATCCTTTTTCTAAAGAATAAATTGGAAAACAGAAGCTCTGTGATATAATAAGCACAAAGAAAACACCCCAAGGGTCTTCAACAGGGTCAAGTTATCCCACAAGCAACCAGGTCACTGGTTCAAAAGAAAACAAAAAAAAATCTGGCTAGTCAGCAGCCTGTGTGAAATAGGCTGCTGTTACTGGTGGGCAGCAGTTCACACCAGTCACCATGAACTGATAGTGCCACAGAAAGCCCAAGGACAGAAGAAACCACATGAATTAAATACTTGATTCAACATGTTAGCAGTCCTTTCCATTAGGACACTAGATACACAAGTAGCAAAACAGGAAATACGTTTGTCCTGCTTTGTGCCCAACTCACTCCTCCAGGTTGTCACAATATCACTGTTTACAGGCTCTCAGTCAATGCCTGTGACTAACAGGCTATTTTTACCAAGCCCATGCAGAAATCACAACCTGGATTCCAAAGCAGCGAGCCCGAGTCTGAAACAAACCCACAACAAACCAACAAACCAAAGAAACAATGCACCACGAACAGCATCCCTCCATCCAACATACTAAACAGTGGTACTTAAACTTCTGTATTTCACTCATCACCTTGGTGTCTGAGTGTCCAGTATTTCTACAGGAATGAGTATTATTTAAACTGGGAGACAGATGGATGTTTTCAAGGGCACTACCACTCTCATCTCATTTTCATCTGGAAGCAATATTTACATTTTTTTTTATTTCTCAAGAAAAGCTACCAAACACGTAGGTGTGGCATAAATACAGTACAGAGGGGAAGGGTGGGTGGACAGGACACGACCCACAAGAAAAACACAAAACACCACAAACATTCTTGCCACTTACTAAAATAAGGCAAACATAAATTAGATTTTTCTTCAAATGCCACAGGCTCTGTGGGAAGATTTTTTAACTACCCAAGTTAAAAAAAACCAAACAAACCCCCAGGACAAAGACAACATATCCAGCATGGTAAGTGTTTCAACCTGTGTTCTTCAAGCCCACTTTGGTGATACATAACACAATGTATAGGTCTATACATTTGAAAGCAAATAATATACAACCAGTCTTGAAAATACATAACCCCTTATAAATCAATCCTAAACAAGCAAAATGAAAGTGTGTTGTTGCATAGAAAAAAAGTGAGACATGGCTTCAGGATCTGGAAACTTACCTAACGATTTTGAGCATTCGTCTGCAGTTTTCCATGTTTTCCCTCATTTACATTTCTGCTGTGCCTTTAGTGCAGTTATTAATCACAAAGTTCCATCTGGTCAACAGTTTTAGTTCACATCTTTATTGTTTCAGACAATTAAAAACAACCCTTAGTGCTAAGAACAATAAAGGCAGCCCCTAGAAGCACTGTGCTAATGCTGTTGAATATAGTTTTCTTTTTAAAATATAAGATCTTCAAACTGGCTTTAACCTACAAGCAATCTCACATTTTAAAGAAATCCCGCTCTGCAAAGTAGTACCCTGGCAGGATTTAACACTTTAGACTAGATTATACTAAAATTACTTTTTTAATCAAAAGCAATGCCATTACTACGACTGGTTTACTCCAAGCATTCTGGTGCCTGACAACTCTTTCAAACAATTCTTTCACTTTACTCACGATTGAGAAGTCAATAACAATTGAAGGTTTTGATGATTATTAATGCCACCCCTTACGGAAAACACTTTGATGTTCATTCCTGATTTGACTGTTCAACTACATTTTTTCTTCTTTAACAAATTTAGCATAGATCTTTGTGTCTATTTCTTTTTCTGGGGTGGGGCTGTCAGCTGGAATCTTATAAATGAGCATATGAAACTGAAGTCATAAACAATTTAAAAGAATACCAGAACAGACAATCTATACCTCAAGAACAGTTTAGAAAGTATAGTCTGACTAAAATTAAGTAACTTTGACAAGCATCAAGACTACGCCAGGCTACCTTCAGAAACAACAGATTAGGATTTTGCCTTGTACCATGTACAATAGCATCTAGTTCCTCCCCTTATCCTGGGGTCAAAGGAGAAAGTTCTTGGTCAAGTACTGGTTACATGAAACCATATGCTGTTGAAATCTTATATCCCTAGCTTTATATAAAAGTCATAGCCTGCAACAAGAGTTGTGGCTCTTAAATTAGGAAGTAACAGGCCTCAGATATAACACAGCTCTTTGAAATTTCAGTTGAAAATTGTAAACAGAAGAAACAGAACACACAAACATATAATGCAAAAAAAAATGAAGACACTCTCACTTCTACATGCTTTTTCCCTATTCCTCATGTTCATTACTATATGAATTAAAGTGAAAACCAAAGACATTTAAAAGACTTTCTTGCAGATGCCAATACAGTTACAGAGACTATACTAGCGCATGTAGATCACCTGAAATATTATAAATCACTTTCTTCTACATGCTTCATCAGACAGTACACACAAGATTCATACAATTAGTTTACAAACTCCTCTGTAATACAGACACTTTTAGCCTAGCCTCTGCCATTTCCAAATGCAGTTCCTGTTGCTTTAAAGACATGCTACTAAAGAAAACCACCCACCACACAGAAAAATATTCCTTATAGAGTTTCTATTTAGATACAGTTCAGTCTGACACAATTCCTGAATTACAACCCAAACATTTAGAAAACACTATATATTACAATAGGTCCAAAACAAAAGGAACAATCACTCTGGAAATAAATCATACTGATTTTTACAACTAAAAAAAAAAAATAATCCCTAGGCAGCTGGAAATAATACAAAATGTAGTACAGGCTCATCATGTGACATTTCTAGTAACTTGGTCAAGATACAGCACCAGTATGTCTGTCATATACTAGGAAAACCTCTTATACCTGTAACAGCTGAACTTCACACTGGAAAAAGAACAGTTTAAGTTATTAAACAATAGGATTAGCTGTAGTACTCACCATAAGACAAAATTAGAGGCGCTGAACTCCCTCAAACACCACCTTTGCCATTAAACAACAAACTGTAAGTCTCCCCAGCTAGAATAACCCCTTACCTTCAACTCTCCTCAGTGTTCTGAGACGCAATGTTCCAAAATGCTAGTTTTCAGGATTGCCAACACCTGATTCAAATCACAAGTGCAGTCACTTGCTCATTGCTGTGCTTGTGGGTAAGACATGCCATGTGAAAAACAGTGCATAAGAGCCACACTGTGAGAGTTTCTTGTGGCTGAACCAACAGGTTCTTTCCCACAACACAACCTCTGAGGAATAGTGATTAATAGCAGTATCTGCATGTTACTTTTGTATTTCTATAACTGATTACAGCAATTACTTGTGCATACACATTTATCACGGTAGTTTTTTTCTAGCTGAGTGTGGCCCTTATTTTCAACATGTAATGATACTTCTATGAAATAAAATAAAATGTCACTTCCTGTCAATAGAAATTGATGTCATTTGGTACAATAACAAACTTTGATATAAGACCCCTCAAACCATGTGACCCTTCATACTACCCAACCTATCAGCACATGGTCAGCAGGGCACAAGGCGGCTCTATTCACTTCCTAAATGCTGTCTCCTGTGATCAAGAGAAATACCCTTTTCCAAACTGCAAGATCAGGCTTTTTTTTCTTCTTCTTCTTCTTTTTTGCATTTGCTATCTCCCATTACTGGTAGCTAGACAAATTAAATCAATAGCCTGGGGTTAAAATCATTAGCTAAAAGTTGCAGAAAAAGAAGAAAATTTCTGTCTTTATACCTGTAGAGAAAAGAAGGCTTTCAAGGTGCACAGGTGATCTTAGGGGCCTAAAAGTTTGAAAACATCCCTTACCATATTTTGCTTCCAAATTTAACAATCCTCTTCATTATTCTTCCCTGTAGGGCAATGTCTGATTATTTGATAGACTACAGTTGTACTCTTCCAAAAGCCACACCCTCTGTTTCAAAATGTACCAGAGGTGTCCCCTGTTCCTTATTTCGCATACTGAAATAAGACACTGCAGGCAGCCTGTGAGGTATCTAACAAACACCCAAGTCTGAATACCCCAGTCCCTGCTCTACAAAAAGATCTCACAGTCCACAAAAGGATTAAGTCTGCATGCCAAATATGGCTTGCAAGAAAGCGGAATTTAGATCTCAGACCCTAAAAACTGAAATTCAGAGGGATCTTCTTTCAGATAAATGGGACAGACTGCATGTTTATGGCTTTAAGGATATGGTGTTAAGTTTTTGTCCTCTACAAAATTTCAATTTCCTCTCAGGCCTTGGTTAAATTCCCACAGTAATAAGAAACTTGGACTCAGAGCAAACTGACCCTTGCCTACCCTCTTTAAGACAGAAGTCTACATAGTTAGTATTGTACTATCATTGTACAAATCTTTATGCAGTGCTGGAGATACATTCCTATTCTGAGCCACAGCATGATCTATAAACACACTGCAAAGTAGAGGCTGATGCCCAGGGTATATAAGGAACAAATACATAGCCTTTCCTACCTCAAAGCTGCTGGGAAAGGCAATTATTCCTTGCTTGTCTATGATTGATCAGCATTTTGTATATGGATGTGTGAGCTTTCATTTATAACCTACTTGGTCATTGATACAGGACTGCAAAGAAAAAGGTCTGCCTACTAGGTTATTTTCTGTGAAAGGAATTAAAATAGCATTGAGACAATTTAAAATGATGGCACTCTCCAATCCTCCTCTCTACATAAGACAACAACCATGCAGCTAAAAGTTCCAGATGAATTCATTGGGATGTGGAAAGTAGATTACAGCCCTTCTGTGTTGTCTGCTCCCTTTTTAATAATATGCACAAAGGGCAGAAGTTTGTGCAGTCGAGGCAGAGTAAGGCTTTAAGTAACATGATTTTAATATTCATAAGGTTTTAACTTCTTAGTGATTATTTATGAAATCTTCTATTATATCAGGATACCATGTTTAAAAATAAAGTGAAATAATTCAAAACTTATCATTTTTACACCAGTAAAAAAAAATCGGGCTATATTCAGAACCTATTCTTACAGCTGGGTTGAAATGATCTGTCAATCCCTACAAAGTATCAAATAATTATTCAATCCATGGAGAAAAATTGTTAAAGGAATAAATTTGTTGCAGAAATAACAATTGTGTACTAGAGCTGCAATGCATTCTTCGTAACAATACATTATATAGACCCCTGCTAAGACGATGGGGGTTTCCTCATATCAAAATTACCTATTCCGTTGGTTTAAAGACTGCTATTCAGACTTTACATTAGGTTATCTCTTATGTGAAGAGGTTCACAACAGGAGAGAAGGAAAAGGGTCAGTCCGATGTTCTTTCATTCTCCACATGTCCAAGATGGCATGTGGCCAGGGCTTCTTTACTGTAAATGGATTTTAGCTTGGTCACACATTGCTGTGCAAGGGAGGGATATTACTCAAGAAAAGGAATCAAACTAATCAAACTAAACAATATTATACAAGTAACTGTAGATCAGTGTCTGCTGAAGGTATCTCTCAACTGGTTCTTCTTATATTAATTTAACTCATTTAAAATATAAACATATTAGAAAATTAGTGCTATGGAACAACCACTATAAAACATTATCTTAGTTGGATAAATTACTCTCCACATTATTCTGAGCCACTCATCATCTCATATTTGATTTTGGGAAGACAAGAACGTATAAAGGTTGCAAGGGCTTACGTGCACCACTGTCCTCTGCTGGAAGAAGACAGTCTTACTTGTATGTTTGTAACTGATTAGCTGCTATTACCAGTAGCTGACATAGAGCACAGATGACATAAGCAACAGCTAATGTACATTCCTATTAAAGATCCACAGGCCTGTGGCTTTGGACAGAAGGTTGTTAATTCTATTGTCTGTGCAATGTAGCTCCATAAACAGCATTTAAGATGTTTGCATATGCCCCGGACAGTGTTATTACTATGTATTTGTACAGCAGTAACACCCCCAGGCCTTGCAAGAAACGGACATTTCTGTGCCACATACTGGGAGTTAAGATCAAAGATTTCAACTGCACTGTGCTGTATAATTTCCTGCCCATGGCAGGGGCATGGGTGGGGGGACTAGATGATCTATGAGGTCCCTTCCCACTCAAAGCTTTCTATGATTCTATGATTTGATACCCAAGATTTGCAAAATACCATCTATAAAATGGCAGCTAGTTTTGTTTCCATGTGAACCCAAAGATAAAACATATACAACCCCTCAGAGGACCAGAGCCTAACACATTTTAAGCTGAAAGGCAGAAATGCAATCGCTGTCTCTTGCTGTAGCATTTCCAGGACAAGTGACATTTTTCCCAGGATAGACAGAGGACCTGTAGATCAAAGTTCCAAGCTCTCTTGAGATCCCCTCAGATTGCCGTGCAACTGCATGTCATGCTAATACTACCCCATTTTTGGGTTCCTTGGGAAACACCTCTTCAGGAGGAGATATTCAGGGAACAGCTCTATGTGAGGAGGACTTGCACCTGCCTGGAAACAAGCCAAGGCAAGGGAGACCTTTCCACAGCAAAGCTGAGGGACAAAAGCCCCACATTCACCACAAGCGGAGTGGAACCCATCTTCAACCAACCCCTGGTGAAGACGAGGAGGTGTACGTCTGCAGCTGGCTTTCCACCGCTATCCTGAGGAGCATCAGAACCCATCCCAAACCCTTCTTCCCAGCCCGCCGCAGCCGCCCTCCTCAGGTGGCGCGCGAAGTCACAGCTCGCTCCTCCTGCGAGGTGCCGGGCTGAGCGGCGGGAGGAGCTGAGGGCAGGGGCCGTGGCGGGAGTTGTAGTCCGCCCGCCCAATCCGCAGCTCCGCGCAGCAATCGGGCGCGCTGGACTACATTTCCCAGGGGGTGCTGCTGCAACCTCTCAGCCGCCAGCGAGGCAAAATGGCGGCGACAGCGAGGGGGTGCAGTGGGGTTTGGGGCCGAGCGTGGCGGCGCGGCGCTGGGGGGCCCTCTCCCGCCCTCTGCGGCCAGCGGACTGTCGCCAGTAGCGCGGGAGGTGGGCCCGTGCCGGCGGGGAAGAGCCGGTACGGTGCTGGGACAGTGCGGGGAGCGGGGCTGGTGGAGGTGGTTCTCCGTCGTGCGCAGCCGCAGGGTGAGGGCCAGTCCCGGTGTCGGGGCTCGGGCTCGAGAAGGGCGGCCGAGGGAGCTGTCGGGCGGCGTGGTGGTGATGGCAGCAGGGCCTGCTTTAAATACCATCTTCCGAGCGGTGTGAGGCACCTGCGGCTTGCTGATGGCTGGCAGCGCCTTCTCGGCACGCGTTAATCTCGCAGCCCCCCAGACGCGGTTTGCCTTAGCAGCAGCCCTGTGACCCTTTGACACGCTTGGCTGTGACAAGAGGCCGGCGCGGAGCTCCGGCGTGGGTCCCTTCCATGCGCGGCAAGGGCTGCGCCGGTTCTCTGCAGTGTTTTTGGAGGGGGTGTTCTGGTCCGAAGGGAAGCTTTCTTTCCCAGTAGAGAATTAGGAAACTTTGATAGCGTGCCTGAAATGGAGCTTTTTGTTCCTGCGGCATCTGAAAACGACAGTTTGGTGTTCTCCGGTGAGGGTCGGGTTTCCCTCTGCGCAGCTGAAGTTGGGCGGCACCGGCAGAAGGGTGCTGCCGTTCCTTTAGGGACACGGGCGTGGCAGGGAACTCCAGATTTCTTACCAGCGTGGTTAGTAGGACTCGAGGACCGACTGATGCGTGTAGCTTTTGATGTGATCGTAAGCCATCGCACCGATTCAGTAGAGGCTGGTGTAACTTTCAATGCCGCGGTGGGCATGCATTTCTAAACTAATTCAGGAAACACACTGGCCTCCAAAATTAAAGGCCCAACTTTTTTTCTTCCCCTAAACTTTGAGGCAGTTTTATGAATAGTTGAAAATATACACAAAAAAGAAGTTTCAGTAAAAGAAAATGTATTAGCTCCTTTAAATACCTGATCCTTAATCCTTTATGATAGTATTGTTTTTCCTGAAGCAGTGGTATAAGTAGTGTCTGCATCACTAGTTTAGTGTTTGAAGGGATGCTCTCACTGTTGGAGAGCAGAGAGAGAAATAAAATCTTGGCAGTGTATTATGCTCACCTTTGGAAAGAACACTGTACTTGATATATTTGATGTTTTTCTATAGCTTGCTTATCTCCTATAACTATCTGGGTCCTTACACTGCTGAAGTGTGCTGCCATAGAAATGTGATTTCATCACTGAAATATTATTTGTGCCACTTCATTTGTACAAGGCCAGATAATTACTTACAGAAACTGTCAAGCAATTCATACTGTGAAGGTGACCTTTTTTCTCTTGTCCATATAAAGGTTATGAATGTGAGAACTGCAATTACTTTTTAGATGATATGGAGAAGCTTTATTCTGTGGAATATGTTCGAAGAGCAATAGCTCTCCAGTTGAAATTATGATTTCTCTATTACCAGATTACTAATGTTTATGCTAATATGCTACTAACACTGCTCTGGAGAGCCACCTTTCCCAGTATGCAAATGACTGGCTGACAAAGAATACATAATTTATTATGCCACCTGCCTGTTGGAGATTTATCTACCTACCTGAGAAGTAATTGATATTTATGATGATTTTGTGATTTTCATGAGGTAGCAAATTAGGGTTCATCCAGCATGCAAGTTTGCCTCATTAATTTCTCTAAGATTTCTCATGTAAGGAAAAGTTAAAAGTTTCAGACCATTACATTTCTTTTCATGGCATTCTTTTCTGTATATAACGAAGACACTTTGCTATATAGTCCTTTCCATGTATATTGTCAATTAGTTCTGCAGTACTGCAGCAGAACTTTTGCCATGACACCACAGATGAATTTAGAACATAATTTACAATGTTTTTTACAAATACAATTTAGTTTTTGTTAATAAATGAGAAGCTCTTAATTCTTGTATGTTTAGATGTTTGTGGGGTTTAGTGTCATCTGTACTTAAATTGTGCTTCCCTTCTCTTTCCTTTTCAGTCCTGGTCTGTGGATACCAGTTGTCGGTCTCGAAGTTCATGCGCAGATCAGTTCTAACTCAAAACTTTTCTCTGGTTCCCAAGTCCAGTTTGCAGCACCTCCTAACTCTTTGGTATCTTTCTTTGATGCTTCTTTACCAGGAACTTTACCGGTAAGTTATGCTTCAACTTAATTTATAGCAGGATTAATGTCAGACAGCTTTGAGTATGTTTCTGACAGTTTGTTTGTCCCAAGATTTGACTGTAGAACTACTTTTATACTTTTTGCTGGTGGTTTGATAACACGAGATACCTAGTACATCTTCTTTTTGGTTCACTTGCTCCCTAGTTATCGCTGCAGATACTTGATACCCTCTGCAAAGGAGAAAAAATAAGGAGTGTCTCTTCAACATATTGAATGAATCGCAGTATTTCTCTGAGGTCAGAGTGGGTGTATTTGGTTAGCATGCCACACAGGAAATTCCTTAAATGTAAGAGATACTTAAAATCCTGAGTGAAGCACATCTTAGATTTCCTAGTGGCCATTTGATGTTACTTTGCCATATGTTTGTTTATGTAGCTGTCATTTGCCATTTGGAATGTCTCACTATGGAGGTACTTTGCTTCCCAAGTTGAAAGTCTCTGCTTGAGGAAAGTGTCAACCATTCCTATTTCCAGAGCAAAGCAGTTATGTAAAATCACCCAAACAAGTAATTTGTGTGAGACATTGTGGAGTAATAAGTCTGAGTAGCTACCTAGCACATAGTAGTGAGATTTATTAATGACAACATAGTAAATTTATGAAGTCACAGCTTAATTATAACTACGTGATAGCTGTGACAGCTGCTATACAATAGAATTCTCTGGAAATCTAGCAAGTTTAATATAAAAGTAATAGTTAAAAATGTATAGCATAAGCTCTTAGTATACAGTGAAAATAAGTATTGAATAGACATGTGGTGCTTTGGGCTTGGCTGGAGGCCAGATGCCCACCAAAGCTGCGCTATTGCTCCCCCTCCCCCTCAGCTGGACAGGGGAGAAAATATCCAATGAAAGGCTTCTGGGTCAAGACAAAGATGGTAGATTGTTAATTATTAATTAATTATTAATCATTAATTAATCATTCAACAATGAACGTTATGGGCAAAGCAGACTCAACATGGAATAAAATGTGTCAAATTAATTACCCAATCAAAACAGATTAGGATAATGAGAAATAAAACCAAATCTTAAAATAACTCCCCCCACCTCTCCCTTCTACCCGGGCTCAACTTTATTCCCGAATTCTCTCTGTCCTCCTCCTCAAGTGGCACAGGGGAANAAAATGTGTCAAATTAATTACCCAATCAAAACAGATTAGGATAATGAGAAATAAAACCAAATCTTAAAATACCTCCCCCCACCTCTCCCTTCTACCCGGGCTCAACTTTATTCCCGAATTCTCTCTGTCCTCCTCCTCAAGTGGCACAGGGGAATGGAGTTGTGGTCAGTTCATCATGCATTGTCTCTGCTGGCCCTTACTCATTAAGGAAAGGATTCCTCATGCCCTTCCCCTTCTGCAGTATGGGGTTGCTGTCACAGGAGACAGTCCTCCATGAACTTCTCAGATGTGAGTCCTTTCCTATGGGGCTTAAGTTCTTCCAACAACTGCCCCGGCGTGGGTCCCTTCCATGGGGTCCAGATCTTCCAAGAGCAGACTGCTCCAGCACAGTACCCCATGGGGTCACAAGTCCCACCAGCAAACCTGCTCCAGCATGGGCTCCTCTCTCCATGGGCTGCGTGTCCTGCCAGGAACTTGCTGCAGCACAGGCTTCCCACCAGGTTACAGCCTCCTTCAGGTGTCTCTGCCTGTTCCACCACAGGGTCCCCCATGGGCTGTAGGTGGGATGTCTACTCCCCATTATCTTCATGGGCTGCAGGGGGACAGCCTGCTTCATCATAGTCTTCTCCATGGACTGCATGGGAGTCTCTCCTCCAGCATCTGAACTGCCTCCTCCCCCATTCTTCACTTACCTTGGTGTCTGCAAAGTTTCTTACATCTACTCCCTTCTCTGGTGGCAAAAAACTGCTGCTTGTGGGTTGCTTTTTTAACCTTCTTAAACATGTCATCCCAGAGGGGCTATGACTGTCGCTAATTGGCTCAGCCTTGGTCAGCTGCAGGTCCACCCTTGAGCTGGCTGGTATTGGCTCCACTGGACCTCAGGAAAGCTTCTAGCAGCTTTTTGCAGGAGCCACCCCTGCAGCCCACCCCTCCACTATTAACATAGTGTTGCCATACAAACCCAAAACAAGTTAGCATTGCCTTATGCAACAAACATGACATCAAATTATTTAATGCAGAAGTTTTTCACTGGGTGTATTAGCATGGAGGCTTAAATGGCAGTTGTAGATGTATATTTTTAATCTCTTGGAATCTTCACATTACCATATGATAAACAATATTCTCAAATTTGAGAACGGTTGGGTTTCTAGGGTCTTGATATATGCCATGTGATCCTTAAAAAGAGAAATTTTTTGATATATTCATTCTGTATTTGCAAAGGTATTGAAACCTAAGCAATTGAGGCATAGATGCTGATAAAATTTGGACTTCACTCTGGTCTCAGTGGCAATTCAGGGCTGAATTTCAGATCTAACTGGATGGAAATTTTGAAAACTTTCTAGAGATAACATGAATCTTATGCAGTTGTTTGGTTTTAGAAGAATGTAGTTAAACTTAAACACGGAAAATGAGATTCATTGGGGGCAGGGCTAGGTTAGGGAGTTAATAGTCACAAAATTTAAAACGCTTCAAGATTTTGATCTTTTTTTTTTTGTGCATCAATGCCAGTTGATGCACAGAAATGCCTGTAAATTGTCTGATGATTATCTTCAGTCAAGTGTGAAAAACTTCAGAAATACTCAATTTTGTTTATTCATAAAGAGTTTCATTTTTAGGTAAGTTACTATTTATCTGTTGGGGTTTGGGTTTTTTGGTCACTTTCGTCTGTTAAAGTGCTTTACAAATGAGACTTGGTTTGATTTTGCTGAGAGAACCCTAGTACCTGTGGGCTTTGGGAGAGAATGTGATTGCATCTGAGAAACAAAAATCAGGATGGTTAGGTTAATTTGAAAGTAGTGATGCTATGTTACCTTCTATGAGCTGCTTTTATCTGTACAAAGAGAGGGAAGATTTTTCTCACTGCAGTACTGGTGAAAATAGAGTTGAAAGTGAGTGTTACCAAATACGTGTCCTTGCATGCCAGACTGTGATACAAAATCCATTCAGTAGTTATAACTTTATTTTCCTGTCGTACTTGCTGCACAGGAATTAAAGTTTGAGACCAGTGTTTGCTCTGGAGTCGGACAGTTGGGCTTATTTTCTTGAAATTACTGTACGTTTGTACATGTCAATAGTATCTGAAGTAGAATTGAATTTTGGTGGATTTTGAAAGACTGAAAAGTAGTTTTTTAAAAATTTCAGTAATTGTAAAAACGAAAAGCATTTTAACAAATGTTAACATTATTCCCTAATGAGTCTCTTTTAGAATGTAAATATTTGGCCTTTTGTTTTGACTGTTTTCCTGAGAAATGGAAAAAAAACAGGCACAAAGTTTTAATTAGAGTAGTTGTGCTGTCTATAGTAGGGAATAACTGCTGTTAGAAACTGATAACTGTAGGGGCAGTTTTCAACATCACAGGGATTTAAATTTATTGTGGGACTGTGAGCTGCTTGAGATGGGCAACGATGTACTTGCTGTTTCACTGCAGGACCAGAAAGAATGATACTAAAGGGAGCTATACATTCTTGGATCACTAGTGAGTGTGGCCATGAGTGTGTGTGCCCTGCACTGGAGAGGGGGAACTAGAAGAACGTTTTTAGCCTTGCTCCATCTTTCCTCTTTATTTCCTTCCTGTACTGCAATACAGCTTATTTTACACTTCTGCTGCAAGTAGGCCTTGTGAGAGCCTTCGCAGCCATTTCACTATGCTGTGTTTGCATTGTACCTCTGAGAGACAGCTACAGGCCAGAAGAGCTATGCAGGTGCACTCCTGTTTGGTGTGAGACAGAAAAGATGATGTGACAAAGCTTTGATTAAAATAGTAGATGTAGAAGTAATGAGACTCAACAGTGTATCCCATGGTATTCTGCACGCTTTCGTGCCCTGTGGAGATGGACCCCCTCACCACTTGACCAGATAGGCTCTTACTCAAATTAAGGTGCTGCTTTCTTTAGGGCTGCATACATTATATTTTGTGTAATGTGTGCAAAGACCTTTTTTTTTTTTTTCTTTTTTTTTTTTCCACCTGGTGAATGGACTTGGCAGTGATCTTAGATTGGTGTTTTCAGAGGACCTGTTACAAAGGAAGTATTATGCTACATGTGGTAGCATAAAGTGCATCATACCTGCCTGAAATTCTTCTGAGGTTCTACAAAGGTGGTTGCATTCCTAGTCTGATTTATCCTCTCTAAAAATTTCAAGAATCTTTATAAAGGTTTATAATGATAAGACTGGGCTCACAGAAAGAGAATCCATGATTATCTATTCTCATGATTGAGGTGGCTGACTAAAGGTTAATTATAGCTCAGTCACGGAAGATGGTAGATTTAGTAGCTAAAGGCTGAAACCTTTTTGTCAGTGCTTAGTCTTTGTTGCTAATCACACCAAAAGATGCACATTTTATATTTGTCTCCTGTGTGACTGAAGTGAAAGCCTGATCCTATTTCTTTGTAGGCAAGTGTATGATGAAATAATATAGGATTTACATAACTGAGGTTTAAATTAATAAGATTTGAATGAATGTTAGCCCTACAGACTTCAGTATTTTAAATTTTTGACACCTTCTCATACATTTGAATTTCATTCTCATCGCAGTGTGAACAGCATCTGTTTTATCTTTTTTTTCAAGACAGTTTTTAGGAGCACTTTGGAATGATCAAGCTCTGTTTCTAATGAAGGAAAGGTAAATACCTTCTGACCTCAGAAGAAGCAGAGTAAGGTTCTTCTCTAGAATGTGTGATTTTTACCTAGAGTACCATAATTACCATAAATTCTTCCTATTCCACTGGACATCCTTGAGAGCTTGACAGCTCACTCACTGCTGCTATCCTCTTCTGTATCCTCTTGTTTTAAACATCTCTTACATTTCCCTCAGTAAATAGCGTAGAACAAAGCATTTCTGTCCTACTGTATCTTCTCTCACCTGTGTAATGGCAGCTGGGCAGTCAGAGAGACCTTTTCATGGAAAAAAGCAAGGCTAGAACAGCTATTAGCCCTTGTTCCTTCTGGTGTTGCATTGCTGGCAGCTTAAACTCCGAACTTGGGCTTCTCCAAAGCTGAGGAATATCACAGCAACACTGCACAGTAGCAGAGTGTGTGTATGATGCTGCTGTCTTCCCTGCCCTGCAGTGCTGTACTGTTGAGGTGGCTGCCCAGGGACATGACAAGGGTATTACTCAGCTTGGGCCAGAGGGTGCTTTAGCTTCCCTTCGTATACTGTCACTGCATCTGTCATTGGCAGTGGCAG
The DNA here is from genome assembly GCA_013400835.1 of Zapornia atra. Lineage (NCBI taxonomy): Eukaryota > Metazoa > Chordata > Aves > Gruiformes > Rallidae > Zapornia > Zapornia atra. The sequence goes on from VZTU01019119.1 coordinate 27,823, forward strand.
ATAACTCAGTGGTTTTCCAGACATCTTGGGTGGTATATTATCAGACTTTATGATGAATTTTAGATGTTATTAACATACAGAATTTACCTGATGCATTTGCTTTCGAAGGCGCTGAGAGATTTGTGTGAGATTTTGGTGGATCTGTCTGTCAGCTATATGTATTGGAACAGAAACAGCATTTGAGACCAGAATTTATACTTTACAGCTTGAAACTAGCTTTTTTTTTTATATCCTGTGCCTGTTAAATCTGGTGATTGCAACAGCTGCTTTACCAACTTGTGATTTCAGTTTTGTTTTGACATTGCTTCTGGCACGCATGTGAATTTACTCCCTTCTTGTACTACTTCACTTTGAAAAAAACCTGCTGCTTAGTTTGACTTTTGATAACTATGTTTTTAATCGCATGCATCTTACTTTGGGGAACTGGATAATCTTCTGATCTTTGTATGTGTGTTGGTTTAGTTTCCATTATATAAATTTTCTTCTCTTTTTTGAAACCACGGTGGTTGTGTCCATGAACTCTCCTCTAAAAGTAAGTTAGTGTCAGTGCCTTGAGGGAAAAAAATGAGTTCATATTTGCGTAAAATCATTCACTTAGGTTTAGATTCACTTTAACTGCTTGTTACTTCCTTCAGTAAAACTATAATAATTGTAGGTAGGAGATACTATGATAGAAAGTGATGGTTCCTTTCTGTTGTGGTCCTTTCTTTTATGATAATATTTGTGTTTGCGCCATGGATTGTAACATCAGTGGTTAACAGTCCTTTGTTGTTCACACACTCTCAGCTTGCTGGACTTGCAGTCCTGGTAAGCCTCTAAAAAAGAAATTACCATGTAATTTTGGGAAAAAAACCCCAAAAACCCAACCAAGTAGACTGCAGTAGGCTTTCAAACCATTGCTCTCTGAGAATGCCTTTGCAGTTTGGAGACCCTTAAATTTCTGAATGTGTGATGGATTAAAGTCTGTCTATGTAATTTCAAGCTATTAATCAGTTCAGTGCTATTGCACTGGTCGGGAGAGGTCTCTGAAAGATGAGGGAGGTCTGCTTCGGGTGCCTTTCAGGACTGGGTTATGGTGTGCGTTGCTTTTCATCCTATTTCTTTCTCTTTGATAGGGTCATTCACAGCCCCAGGGTTACCAGTGGAACTAGTTGTCTTCACTTTAGTCTGAGAAGTGTTAGACTTTCTCAGTTACTGCAGCTGCTTAGCTCAACTTTATTTCATACTTAACTGTAAATGCTGTTTTCTGGAGATGCCTCTGCTGTTGTGCTTTGAAGTATTTGGTGACATTTGTTGCTCTTTGCTTGAGCTTTGAAGGAGTCCCCTGTAAGGTTTTCTCTTGCTTTTTGCTATGTCTCTTTTATTTGTGAGAAATTCTGACACTCATTCTGTGTGTTTTAATCTTTTTGTCAAGTCTAACAATTCCTGTAGGGTTTTGTCTGCTTAGCACCTCAGTAACTATTGAGCTCTTTCTCTGTTGTTCTTGTTGCCTTTCCTGTTCCTTAACAGGTCCCTCTGGCAGATGTAAACTTGCCAGTTAGAGCGATGATTGCCTATTTCAGTAGATCTTTCAATGCATCAGTGGTGTTTTCTATGTATTTTCTCTTATCTCTGTGGTTTTTCTTACTGCTTTACGTTTCTTCTTTATACAGATACTTTCCTACTACTTAGTGGGGAGCAGGAATTTGCAGTATCTTGTTTCCTTTCTTTCACACAGTTTTGTTACTGCAGTTATTGTGCCATCTTTGATACTTTTGGATAGTGCAGCTATTACATGACAGCTAGACAGATTGATGTCCCCTATTTCTGGATGTGGTCTGAAATTGCTGAAAGGCACATTAGCTTTTTGTAGTAGTTTTTTAGTGGGCTGGGAATTTCTTAAAATTCAAACTGTGCGTGGACTTTTGGGGGCAAATTTCAATTACTTCTGTTACGAGTCACTATATATGCTCTGGCATCCTTAAGTGTTTAGTTTAATTTTTTCTCAGCCTGGTTTCAGGTGACTCCCTTTGAGAAAATCAAAGGTAGGATATTGTATATATGTGTATGGAAGGAGTGCCCTGTTAGGCTACAGTGTAACAATCACGATTCTACCAATTTCTTAGCTTTTTAACTTCGTAAACCAACGTTTTGGTTCTTTGTTCTTAATTTTTTTCTTTGAAGAGTTTTTTTTCATCAAAAAGTCTTTAGGAAACAATGTCCAACTGTAATGACAGATAACTGTAGACTGGGTCTTTGTTCTCTTCATGGTGAGCTGTCTTGTGTGTAATGTTGCGTAACTGTTTATGTATTTTGTTTGAAACTTACCTGGTGCAATTAGGCTGTAATTGGTTCCTGGGGTAAAATTAATTTATTTCTTTGTGTTCTCTCTGATTATCAGCCACCTTGCTACCTTAACTATATTATGGCTACTTATAATGATTTTCAAGAGGATTATGTAAGCTTTGCAACTGGTGTTTATTAGTTACACATGCAGATTCTGCCCCTGCAACCATTCTTTTTGTGGTGAGTTGACCCTGACTGGAGGCCAGGTGCCCACCAGAGCTGCTCTATCACTGCCCCGCTCAGCTGGACAGGGGAGAAAATACAGTAAGAGGCTCATAAGTCAAGGATAGGGAGAGATTGTTCACCAGTTATCATCATGGGCAAACCAGACTCACCTTGGTAATAAATGAGATTTTTTTTTTCTAAGTAAAACAGTTGAGCAATGAGAAGTAAAACCAAGTCTTAAAACACCTTCCCCCACACCCTTAAACCTTCTTCCCAGGCTTAATTTCACTCCCAAATCCTCTACGTTCTCCCCTTGAGCATCATAGGGGGACAGGGAACGGGGATTACATCGCGCCTTGTCTCTGCTGCTGCTTCCTCTTCAGTGGGGACGACTTCACACATTCTTTCCCTGTTCCTGCACGGGATCCCTCTCACAGGAGACTGCCCTCCACGAAATTCTCCAATGAGAGTTCTCCCCAGTGAAGATTGGGGAAGTTCAAGAAAAAACAATGGGATTTGTTTTTTCTTGAACTGCTCCAGCGTGGGGCCCCCATGGGGTCACAAGTCCCACCAGCAAACCTGCTCCAGCATGGGCTCCTCCCTCTGAGGGCTGCAGGTCCTGCCAGGAGCTTGCTCCAGTGTGGGCTTCCCACCAGGTCACAGCCTCCTTCAGGTGTGTCTGCCTGTTCCACCACTGGGTCCTCCACGGGCTGCAAGTGGGATCTCTACTCCCCATTATCTTCATGGGCTGCAGGGGGATAGCCTGCTACATGGGAATCTCTGCTCTGGTGCCTGGAGTGCCTTCTCCTTCATTGACCTCGATGTCTGCAGAGTTTCTCACTTCTCTCTTGCTGCAAAACCTGTCAGTAGGTTTGTTCTTTTTTCCTCCTTAAATACATTATCCTAGAGGCGCTGCCAATGTTGCTGATTGGCTTGTCCTTGGCTCTGTTGTACCTAGGGGAAGCTTATAGCACCTTTTTGCAGAAGCCCCCCTGCAACCCCCACCCTGTTCCATGCAAAGCGAAAACACTTTTCTATACAGAAATGCTACTTTTGCAACTTCACTGACAAAATCAGTCAAATTTGCCTCAAAAAATCTTAGGTTTGTGGAGGTTTCTGTTAATATCTTAGAAGCACATGAGGAAATTGGCGATTGAGTCTCTTCTCCCCACTGAACTCAGCTGCTGCTGCAATTCAGGTATTTGTGCTACTTCATACTCAATTTGCAGTGGTTTATGAAATGGGGAGAAGATAGGGAAATGCCAGAGGAGATGATGTTGAGATCACTGCTTAGGTAAAACAAACTAGGACAATTAATTATAGGAAATCAGTCTTTGGTTCTGTTGTTCCAGAACAACTTTGTTAAAAACAAAGAATTTTAGTTTGCTTTCTTAATAGCTTTTTGCAAGACTTCCTGTATTATGTCGTCTGTTTTCTCCCTGAATCAGTCTATGCTTGTCTCTGTGCCACTTCTGGTTTGCTCTCAGTTTGTATGTTTTGCTGTCTTAAGAGATCTGGGTCAGCCTGGAGGGAATCATGGCTACCTCTCCAGGGAGCAAATGAGTGTGTTTTGGGGGGCAGCAAATGGAGGAAAAAAGGAATGTGGGAGTCAGACTGAAGGGCTGGGAGTTTTTAGTGTGTGCAAGAAGGAGCAAAGGGCTAAGCCAAGACTTAGAAAAGATAGAAAATGACAGTCAGTGTGTATCAAAGGTTAGAATTTATTACAACTCAGAAAACCACAGAGCTGTCCCTCACCAAGCCTACAAGCAAAGGACCTTCTGCAAGGATAAGCAGGGCAGGGCTTGGTTTATAAACTCTACTCTAAGTGCTCTGAATTTTCACAATGTAACAAGTTAACCAAGGTTATACTGAAGAATATGTTTTAAAGGCATTTTTAGCCTTTTTTTGTTTAGGAAAAAAGGCCTGAGGATGTCTGCCTCAAAGCTCAAGTTGGCTTTGGATTTGATCATACTCTGTAATTTAGCTTTTAGCCGTTGCTTAGTCTTCCACCTCCAGAAGCAGTGAAGTGTTTTCACTTGATCTTCCTGTATTTAACTTGTCCTGGATCAGATGGTAATGGTTTAAATTTCAGCTAGCATAAGGGAGGGAACATCCTTATGAAAAGTCATAAAAGCCATGCAACAGACCTGGAGGGCCGTATGGTCAACAGGAGTAGCGTGGCTGTTAGATGCTGGACTACTTGATTGGAACACTACAGAAACACATTGTTTGATTATGGATGTCGTGAACCCTTATTTTGCTGTTGTTGTTGTGGCTTCTCCTGCTTGAAAATGATTCTGCGTTGTAGATGTTTATTTGATTTCAGCCATTGGTGATGTGATCTGAGACAAAGATCACTGGTTTGTGGCAGTGTGTAGGGGGATTGGCTGCTTCTCTACCTCAACCACCTCAGAAAATGGATTTATTCCATTGAGCACTTTGGCCGTGCAGTGGACTGAATGGAATTTTTCCTTCTGTTTTGGTTTTGTTTGTTTGTTTGTTTTGGTTGGGGTTTTTTCAGCAACCTATCTTAAAGGACTGAGAAACCCAGAAGTCTGCCAGTATTTAAATGGCTTTGTATCTGGTGATGCCTTGCAGTTTTATCTTGCTCTCAGGAGTCAGCATTTCTCCCTTCTGCTGCTGAATTTTTCACATCATCACTGACACTGAAGATGCTTCCTCCAGTTAAAAGCTTTGTGATACAAGCTCTCAAAGTAGCTCTTCAGCTTCAAGAGAGTGTGCCCTCTTTTTGTGCGAGTGCAGGTAAAGCAAGATGTTTGGGAGCTGGGCACTTTGTAAAATGTCATGGTTGCCTGGTTTTATGACTTGGAGTATATGCTGGATCACTGGAAGCCAACTTTACCACCAGACAAGATGAGGAATAATAGTATGTTTTGTATAGCAGCATATATGTTTGGTATCAGACAGCAGAAGGATAAAGTTACAAAATAGCTTAAGGTGTATTCAGTGCCCCTTGCCTTCTCCCCCAACTTCAGCTTCTCAGTTGCCATTTATTCTTTTCTTAAGATGGAATATCTATTCATTTCACTTCTTAATATGTCTGGTGCTCCCTTTCCTTAGGGATAAGAACAGAACGCTCATAGTAGGACAGGAAATAATGCTGTGAAGTAGGTGCTGGACTGAAATACAGAAGACCCTAAACTGAAGCTGACCTGCTTTTTAAATTTCCCCTCAGCTAGAAACCTTGGGTTTTGGAACATGTGTGTTCTTTGCAGACCAAACAAATGACAAGACTTAGGTTGGCTTTATTTTCAAAGTTTTACTGAATGCTTGGAGGCATGGGGTCTGGTTGTACACCTATTGAAGTAAGTGGGTCATTTGGGAAACGGCTAGCTCTTCGTTTATGGTAATGCACATTCTGAACATGCATAGCTACAAGACAGTTACACCCTTCTGTGTGAATGAGAGGATGCCAAGGAAGAATGCCACATTGAAGAGCTCATCTGCAGTGTCAGACTGAACAGTCACAATTACATTTAGACTAAGTAGATGTAAGAGTAGTTTATTTTGAAGTTTAATTTATGATTGCACTTCAAAGAACAAGTCGGTACTTTTAACACAGCAAGAATAGTAGGATTGAATATATCAGTTAGTGGAAGCAAATAAAAATCAGAGTGATATGAAATGGGAGTACTAGGAAATATGATTAGATATATCTGCTGAGGTTTCTAAAGATTACTGCCTGGTCTACAGGGAGCTGGCTGAGTACATCACACTACTTCCTTCTTCCAGCTGTTATTTTGAATGAAGAGAAGCTAAAATTAAATGTTTCTTAGATAAACAGCCCTGTAGTTAATCTTACTAATGCTGATTTCTTCGTGATTATAAGTAGGAATGAATGTCTTAAGATAGCAAACTAATATGAAACCTACTTTATCAAACTGTGTGACCTAGAATTTTTTTTTTTTTAATTTCTGGGGAATTATTTTGATTTTTACTGGTTTTAGTACAAGGAATTCTTTGTTCCATAACTTAGGCTTCCTAGGTAAGACTGTTATGACAAAGATCGCTTTTTTTTTTTAAAGGTAGCAGAAATAAACTTTTCAGGAGAGCAATTTGGATGTTTTTCTTTTTTTCCCTCCAATTATCCTATATAAGACTCATTAGCAAAACAAGAAGTTGCATACCTACTCTCTTTAAAATGTAAAATGATCATTTACTAAATATAGAAACATATCTTCACCTGAAAGGGGACAGCCTTCTTTAATGTATTAATATAAGGAGTAAACCCACTGTTAAAGAAAAAGCTTTTTAAAAATTTGCAGGGAATTTATGCCATGGAAAGTATTGTGTATAGTTTTGTATAGCTATTGAATAGCCTTGTATTTAGAATCAAGGTCTTGACTAAACTGACCTTGCAAATAAAGATGTTAAATTTTTAAAACAGGTCTTTCCACTTGCAAACTAGATGTAAAGAATAGATGAGTGTCAGAAAGAGAGATCTTGGTTGGATTGTTCTTTCATTCCCTTAGTGTTCAGTTACCATGGAGCTCTAGCAGGATAGAGTAGCTACAAGGGAAATGGTGCTGGTGTTGTGGTGCCATTGTTAAGGTTTTTCATAAGTTTCCAATGCAAACAATTTACATTTCCTTTTGTGATAGCTCTCTAGGATTTTCTTTGAATACCTAGGAGAGATACTTCCATTTTAGAAGATCAGAAATATTTAAGGCTTTATAGGCTCTTGTGTTTTGTCCATAGCTATTGCAGAAACTACATAGCTTGCTTTCAAGGCCAGCACTTTGCTAACATACCAGACTGGCAGCTTGTCAGTTCAAGCCAGTAATTTAAGTCTTTGGTGCTAGTCAAAGCTGTCAACTTAATAACAGCTTACTGCATAAACAAGCTTGGGGGACTTATTCTAGGTCATTAGTATGGGAAGTTTCACATACTGAATTGATGTTTATCACTGCAGATTATTTGAAAAGCTAGGCTTGTTTGAAGCAGAAATAGTTGTTTGCTTAAAACAGCTCTTCTATGCAACAGCCTTGATCACTGGAATGGGTAGTAGTAGTCACATAAGAAATGGAGCAATATTAAACATGTGAGTTTTGAATTATTTTTTTTTGAGGAAGTACAAGGTCATCTGATGTGGGTTTTTTCGTTTGTGGTGTTTGATGGGGTTGGTTTTTTTTTTTGAGTCAAACAGGGCAGAGGAAGCAGAATGGCATGGTAGACATCTTGGTATGCCATAATGGGAAAGATGTGCTTTGCAGTGCCTTCTGTCATCACAGAAATTGGCAAAGTAGCAGCACAGGAAGTGGTACTAGTGTATATGCAATCATTTGGCTTCTATGACCCAGTACACCGGGGCCACATACACATGATAGTCATATAAATGCTTAATAATACTACATAGAAAATAGTCAATACTTCACATTTTTATGCCAGTTTTTCCCCAGAGCCACCAAAATGCTTCATCAGGAGCAAAAGCTGGTCCCCAGTAGTATGTTTGCAGGACTTACTTCCTTCACCTCAGAACAGTGTTACTACCTAGGGCGGTGAGTAATGTACACTTCCCCGTGTGAAGCAAAACATGGAGGAGTGAGTCGTCAAAGGCAGTGATTGCAGTGTGCTCATTAGCTAAATTCCACATGTTTGAAGGATGTGTTATGGGGATCTGACTGCAACTCAGGTGTTGGTTTTTCTCTCCTTCTCTGATTACAGTCAGTCATAACCCCTGCATCATCAGGAAATGTAGCAAGACAAGAGTTTGATATTTTGAAGCAGTGGTATTCTGAGTCTGCTTGGTCCTTCTGGAGCCTTAATGGTTTCTAGTGACTAGTTGTTAAAGGGGTGACTGGCAAGGTCCCCCCTAATTTGTAAAGCTGAACAGGATCACACCGTAAGTAGTAGAAGGATTCTGACTGTATTTAGAAATATCATAATATTTTAAACATTGAACAATTTAACTAGCAGTGTTACAAGCTTTCTTGAAATAGTTTTAAAAAAAAGTGTCTATACTATCTGGAAATATTTAATTGTTGGAAACGGGAGCATCTGCTCTGTAATGAACTGTAGCTATGATACTAAAATAAATGAATAATTTGTAGTTACCAATCTTACTTTAGATTACAGTCAGGACTAATTGTGTTCATTTTGCTGTGGATCAGTATTTCAAAGGGAAATTGTTCTCTTTTTTTCTTGCTTAAAACTTGCTTTATGTATCTTCTAAAATTTTTTTAATAAATAAAATATGCCTGAACAGATGATGTGTTCTAGTTAGCCGTATATAGCTACACTAAAGATCTGAAAGTTCCCTCGTTAAATGTCTTAAATATTTAATTTCTTGTCTGTATAAGCAATTTTAAAGTTTGTTACATGAAGAGTTTCTCATATTTTCTCTTATTTTGATATTTGAAATATTAGATGAGTAAAGCAAAGAGCTTGCTTTTCCAGCTGAAGACATGGGATGATGGGAAATGTACAGCTGCTTAATCTGTTTTCAGAAATCTGGCTAGAGAATATAAAAAGTAAATACTGTCAAAGACATTGAAGAAAACATTATTTAAGCCTTTTATGTTCTGGTCAATGCAGATGAAGTCATGTAAATTCTTTTACATAATGTGCCCCTTTAATGGTCCTGCTGGAAATTGACTTCTTGGCAGCTGTATAGTGCCAAATAAGATGGATAAAGTTCTGTTCCTGTTGCAAAATACTGTGTGAGCATGTCAGACTTGTACTAAGACAAAATCAGTCTTTTTTTTTTTCTTTTCAGTTTTATCCATTTGATGTTAGTTAAACCAACTGTTAAATTAATGAGAACACATTTGAAAAAAACGTTACTTTGAAACATTGCTTGTTAGAATTTTGTGGAGTGGACTCTTTTTCTTTTTTCCCCTCTTCTGGATCATGACCCTGCTGATCTAGTGCTGAGAGTAATGGGTCTGTGGTGAGAAACCACATCTCCTTTATTTCTTCGTTAAGGCCTTGCTGTTTTCAGATAATGTATCATTCTGCAAGTACCTTAATCCAATGGGTTACCTGGGTATTGGGAATGTGCATGTGCCTGTAGCCATGGGATCAGTTGGCATCTCTCTGGTTCTGTTTTACCAAAGCATGTAAGTGTGCTTAATTTGATGCTGGGTAAGCAAAGCATTGAAATTTACGTGTAGATACTGGTGTATTCACCAGGGTTCTGTGGTTACATGTGTCTCAAGTATTTTACTGAAATGGCACTACAGTCCCTAATGCAAATCCCCTGAGTTTCCAGTTCCCAGTATAAGTTGATAGCTAGTTACAAGTCAGTTATTTGCTATGATTTGTCTCTTGTACTCTCAAAGATTTTAAAGTACTGGAATGTTTGCAGAAGTACCAAGCCAGAACAGCATACAACTCCTTACGTGGCATGACAGAATGACTGAATGGCCTCTTTTTTCATCTTAAAGCTTTGTAGATTGTGGCTACCATGACTCTAATGATGAATAAGAACTGCCCACACAAGGAAAGAGATCTAATAGTGGTAAAAGGCAAGCAAAATTGAATATATGATCCATATAACGCAATGTCTAGGAGACGCGTTGTTATATACTGAGTATCTCAGCAAAACCATGTGTCATGTTTCCTCAGGTTCTCAACAGGAGGTGTGTAGAAGCAGCAGTGATGACAGGCCTGGCACTCAACTGCAGCATAAACAAGAAGTCCTTGTTTGACAGAAAACACTATTTCTATGCAGATCTGCCTGTAAGTATGCAGTATAGCTGATCCCTGCACGGCTGTAGGAAAGGACGAGCATGGAGTACGGATGGCAATAGGGGATGAGTGAAGAGATGCTTTTTCTGTTTTCAGTCGGTGTTCTGCTCACCCCAACAGGATGCTGCCTGTGCCCTGATGAATAGACAGTTGTACCCTGGTGCTCACTGATTGAATATGATTGCTCTGATTGCTGATTCCTTGCTCAGATGCACGATTCCAGTAGCTTCATGTAATTGAATTGGGAGCTGGAGCTGCTTTGCTCCTTAAGTTCTTCATTCCTGGTATTTAGTACTAATTGTCTGTTAGGGTAAAAGCAGTCTGATAACAGTCCTTCATTTAAAGTGAATGTATAGCAAACACGGGTTCCAGTGCTATAAACATCATAGTGTCTTTTCTGTGTGTGTAGTTGGGGACCTAAAAATATTTAATTTCCCTTTAAAACTTTCTCAGTTAGTAGTTCCAGGAAATGAATTTTTAAAAAACCAACAAAACCTCTGAGAAACTGAGTCTTTGCCGAATGCTTTGCCTTCATCTTTGGTAGAAGTTGTCACTGGAAGTCAGGTGCATTTTGCTGAACTAGATATGGGTGTAGAAATACCAAAGAAATACAAGAACCTGAGTTCTATCTTTGTAACAGGATGCAGTAGTTGGAGCCTTTTTTTCTATTTTAATGAAATTAAACCTGTTTGTTTAAACCTTTTTGTTAAAATGTTTGTTTTAACACAGTAACCTGTCAAAGGGAGGATGTGAGTTTTAATTTCTCTGATTTTTGGGGTGAAGATTAGCTGACTGCATCAAAGGAAAAAAAATATCTCTATGTAAGAAAGATCAGGCATGTTAGCTTTTCCTCCCTTTAAATGAGATGTCCCAGACATCAAGAGAAGCAGAGTGGGAGAAATCTTGGGTCCCAAATTAATGTCTTGAGGTCCTGTATTATTAACAAAACTAGTTTCTTTCCCACTCTATTGTTCAGGCAATAGAAATATTTTGAAGTTGCATAAAACATATTCAAATAAAATTACTTCACACCTTAGAGAACTACATTATACTTGGCCACTCTTGTCACGTATACTAGCAAAGTTAAGAGGCTCTTTTGTTGGGGGCTCTGTGGAGAGCTACTGGGAATGTCAAACACAAACTTACAATTTGAATTGCCAATATTTTTTTTTTAATTGTAAAACTATCTTAAAGCCCATTTACAGACCTGAAGAAAAAAGTGAAATAGCAAGAAATAAACATGACTTTCAAAATTCCTTTACACATCATAAAGAAACATCAAAAATATCACAGGCTTGTTTGCAAGCTTTTCCTGTCAAACTGAAAACAGATCTCATATTTTTGTGATGTCTGCTGCTGTCAGCCTACTGCATGGAAGCTATATGGAAGAAAGTTGTCATAGGAAAGAAACCACATCCATGTGTTTAAAGGAGAAGAGTGAGATGGAAGCAGCACCAGGTGGACTGCTGTTGTCTGCAGGCATGAGCTCAGGATCTTCTGGTCAGAAAAGCATGGCAATTTGGTCAAGGAGATGCTGACACATTTTACTAGCTTGAAACATCTAATTCTGGCTTTCTAGTGGCTGACTTTGGCAGTTTAAGCACTGACAATAAACTGCCCGATGTGCATTTCATAGTGAAACAGTCTACTCAGGAACCCTGTAATAAGATGCAGAGTTTAGGCTAATGAGCTGTATAGAAGAGATAAAATAAATCCAGTTCTTACGGTCATTTGACAATGGGATTATTGTTACTCCTGAAAATGGGGCTCTGGATGGGAAATGGGATTCTTGTTATTTATTGTCACTCACTATTTCAGGCTTTAAAAAAAAATTAATGAGAAGTTTTAGGAGATGGGAAGAGCTGTGTGATTAGCATAGGCTGCATAGAGTCAGTTATTTTATTTTTCTTATGGTGATTATGGCTGGAAGGTCGTGCACTTCATTGCATATATAAATTGAGCTGTTCATGGGGCCAAACCATTCTCCATGCCAATGCATTGTCACTATCTCTACATTTTAGAGACAGCTTATCCTTCCTGCAAAATATGCAAATACTCCTCCATATTCAATAAAATGTGTGTCAGGGTTGGGTTTTTTTAATCCTCACCACTGGGAACTTGAGCAGACTAGGAAGGAGGAAGAGATGGGGGCTCTACCTCAGTAGAGTAATTGAGTCACTTCTGTATCTTTACGTCAATGCAGTTGTTCCAATACCTTGTCACTGGCAGCCCCTCTTCTGGCTACCAGTTTCCCCTTTGGTATGAGGTAGTGTTGACCAGCTTTGTGCCTTACATGGGGTCGCAGTGTCTATTAAATTGGTACATTAATGAAATTGAGCTTCCTCACTTTCTTGATTTCCACCCACCCCTTCCCTCTCCCTCTCCCCTCTAATAGTTCTAAGTGTGTAGAGAGGGGTTTTTAGCCTGGCGGGTGGATGAGTGGTAGTCCCGGCGTGGGGATGGAGGTACGATAACAGGCTTCAGACAAGATTTGGCAAGATCACAGAACCACAGGTGTGAAAGAATCTCTTCTAGTCCATTTCCTGCCTTAAGGCAGGATTAGTGAAATTTGTGCCATCCTTGACAATTGGTTGTGCGGTTGATTATTCATTCTCTCTGCATTATTATAACCTCTTACACTTGCCTGCATTGAGGGGTGCTCTTACCTTTTCCAGACCTCCAGCTTCTCAGAGTCATGTCCAATTCCAGATCTGTCTTCCAGCTTGCTTCCTTTACAGCTAAGCAAAATAACTTGTGAATTTGCATGTGCATGTGTTCTACCTTCTATAGCTCACTATGGAAGATGTTGCATTTTCAGTTTGGTTCTTAATCTGTAGTAGTTGTACCTGACCATGCCACTGCTTTCTGAAAATGGAATGTTTTATTTGAGTATAAAGCTAATTTTGTTGACAGGCTGGCTATCAAATCACTCAGCAAAGAGTTCCTATTGCGGTCAATGGAAGTCTGTCATACAGCTTCTGCACAGACAACAAAATGAGCCAAATGGTGACTAAAACTGTGAGAATTAAACAAATTCAGCTGGAGCAAGACAGTGGAAAGAGTCTCCACGATGACACAAGGAGCCAGACTCTTGTTGACTTGAATAGGGCTGGTAGGTTTGGATTATTTTCCTTTCTTCTTTCTGTGTAAAACAAGTCTTTGAATGTAAATGGGTGACAGGTAATAGGTGAAAAGTAAAAAAACCCGCCATGTCTCTCCTTGAAAATAAAAACTCATTGCAATGACCATTACACTTGAAGCAGGGGAATACTTGAATTGTTTAATGGCCAGTGGACCCTTCTCGTTGCTGTTGGTTGATGACAGTTGGCAATAGCAATTTAGGAATCTGTTGGCTCCAGTTTGCACAAAACTGTGTGTCAGTCGCATACAGCTTTTGGCTGTTGAAGTTCTTGCCGCTGTACGTATTATCAAAAAAAAAAAAATCACAGACAGTGAATCAAGTTTGTGTATAGAGGGAGCAGCTGTTGGATTTTGTTGGTGCATGAGTCAGGCATTCTTATAATTATTAGCTTTGAAAAAAATGTAGATTTTTCTCTTCAAGCTTTGAAATTGTAAACTGCATGAACTAAATTAGCGCACAGCATGGGCAGCAACGTGGATGGCCTAGCCCAACTGGGATGTGGAGCTCGGTGGCCATTGAAGTCAAGGGATGTGGCTGCTCATATCTTTGAATCTTGAAGCTAAAAACTCGGCTACATCTGTTTACAGTTCTGTCTGTTCCAAGATTAGCTTAAGACAAATTTGAATCTGGAGTCAGATTTGCTTTAAATGGGAGTCCTAGAGAAAGGCAGAAGGGAATGTGTCCCCCTGAGCTGCGTGTCATCAAAAGGTGAAGGATTGCCTGCAGTTTGTCTGTGCCTTTAAATAATAGGAGTAGGAGGAAAAGTTTTTATTAGCAATCTGCAGCTAGGCCCATAGTGACAGTTACTAAATAATACATGGTGGGGTGTTTTTTGGGTTGGGTTGGTTTTGTTGGTGTTTTGGTTTTTTTTCCAGGAAAAGCCCAAGTGCTTTCATGTGTCTAGCCAGTTGCACTCTAATATGCCAGGATCAAAAGCTATTGTTGAAAATCTCCTGTCTCTTTCCCTGACAGGAGTCGGCCTCATGGAGGTTGTCATGGAGCCTGATATGTGCTGTGGGGAAGAAGCAGCTGCAGCAGTCAGAGAGCTTCAGCTCATTCTTCAAACACTTGGGAGCAGCCAGGCAGTCATGGCAGGTACAGAAGGGGGAAGGGCATGTTCCCTTGCCACCAGTAATTCTCTGCGTTTGCAGGAGTTTTGCTGCTTCCTGTTATTTTGCTCTGTGGTTGCTTATAACGCATAGCCTTTTCAAGCTGGTTGTTTGGAGGTTTTTTAACAATCCTCAGATCCTGGCCTAATGTCTGCCATGTTTCAGGTGTCCTTACGGGCCTGCCTTCCTCAGCAGAGACTTGCAGTGCTAGGTTTTTATATTGCCTCACACAATAATTTTGCAGGATAAACCTAGGCAGGAAGAAATGCCCCCAGGGTTCTTGTGGTGTTTCTGTGTGCCTGTTCTCATCTTGCTAGCCGCAGTGCTGCAGCACAGAAGATCTATAGTAAGGGTTGCTTGTAGAATGTGGAAGTTGTGGGACAAAGTAGTAGGAGCATGAGTATTTGAAAGTTGCGTTGTCAGGTCTCAGCTGGTCATAAAATGAGTGTAGGCAGTAAACTTGTGCTGGGGTCATGGGTGAGATGGAGTAAAGGATACTGTGTCGTAGACATGGGTACTGGGGTTAATTTAAGAACCAGCTAGACGGTGGCTTTTTGCCCTCCTTGATTATTTCATATATTCATTCTGTCTCTCCCTTCCCTCTAGCCTTATGTTTGCTAGGTCTCAATTTCTCATCCTGCTGCAGAGATCACCACTGGTCTGGGACCAGGAGATTGTGTTGGCTTGTGCTGTGCGGCAAGCTTGCAGATACCTGTCTCTGCTGTTAGAGGCCAAGGTCCCTAGCTGTCCCCTGACATTTGTCTTTGTGCATCTTTCTGATCATCAGGCTCTGCCCTCATCTCCCAGATATCTTCTAGTCAAGATCACTACTGTCTTTCTGAGACCACTTCTTCTTTTTTGAGCCCCTGCTTTTGGCACCAGCTCTTCTTTCTGGAACCCTAATTCCCTAATTTTCCCAGTAGGTGACGGGCAGAAGCACAGCGTGTGGTAAGCCTCCTAACTGCTGATTCTGTCCATGTCTCCCTATTAATTGGAGGATTCAAGTTACACTGCTTTTGCTCAATCCTGATGTTATCAAAATGTACAACCAGCCCATGGCTATAGCTAGCAAATAGCAAGCTTCTGCTTGAGTACAGTTTTTGGCATTCATACACTCCACACATACCCCAAATTATAAGTTGCCTATTAGTGTTCACAATATAAGCTGTATTTTTGCCTGTGACAATTAGCCTTACTGTTCTGGCAACAAATTCAGTCTGTAGTGGATGCATCTCCTAGTGAACTGAGTCGGAGTGGTCCATGTATCACACAATAAATAGGATCCAATAAATGTTGGCTAGTGATGCAAGTCTAATTTAATGCAGGGGGAAATAATTGCTAGACATATATATATTTAGCGTGAGAAAAGATTCAGACACACACATAATGTTACACATGTCAGATGTGGCACAGTTACTAGGCAGCCAGTTTGCATGCTTTGCAAAGGCCTTCATGGGCACACATATACCATCGTTTATCACTATTGAATCTGGCCCAAAGATTGTCATAGGAATTGCACTATGATATTTTTTATTGCAGTGAGATTCTTGACTTCAGAGGAGAATTCCAGCGTTGAGAATATTTTTCATGCAGTATAACTGCCTTTAAGAGTATTTGGTTTGGGTTTTTTTTCTTCAAGGTGTTTTTTTAAGGGGCTTTCTACTGTGGTTTTCTCTCATCATAATTACTTTCAAATAAGGGCTTTACAATCTCATATTTTACATTCATTCTAATTGTGTGTTCAGGGAAGACAAGTGCCTGGTTTTATCAGGTGTAATTTCATTAACAACAAGCAGATGAAAAGATGGTTTCATTGCAAAGTGAAAGGAAAAGAAGCTGGGCTTGAAGTGGGCTTAAAGGAAAAGGAGCTGCTTTTTTTGAGCACATTTGGGGTCTGGCTCTCCTTTTTCTTATGCTTAATTAACTTCGTTGCTTTCTCACGTTGACACCTACATCCAAGTAGGAGCAGGTCATGTCTCAAAAACAGTAAGGACAGGACAAGACTGTTCCTCTTTTGCAGTAAGTACTCATTTCACCCCTGTGGTGGTTTTGGTCCTAGCTAGAGGCCAAATACCCACCAAGCCGCTTGCTCACTCCCCCCTTCAGCCAAAAAGGGGAGAAAATAGATATTGGGAGGCTTAGGACTTGAGGTAAGGACAGAGGGATCACTCTCCAATTAGTGCAATGGGCAAAACCATACTCAGCACAGAATAAAGGAGAGAAAAGTGATGTATTACTACTACAACTAATACACCCAGTGAACCGGAACGAGATAAGAAGCGGACAGGTCTTAAAGCACCTTTCCCCCACCCCTCCATTCTTAGCAAACTTAAAACTCATCACGATTTTACTCCCTTCTTCCCCCCCCCAACATGGCGCGGGGAGGGGCAGGGAATGGGCAGTGGGGTTCCGGCAATCCCACACAAGCTGCTTTTCTTCCCCAGATCTTATCACTTCTACTTCCCCCCCACCCCTCACCTCTTTGCACTCTTGACCTTTAATCATAGATTTGCTCTCTTCTTCCCTCCTGTTCGCAGTACGGGGGGGACAGGGAATGGGGAGTGGGGGGTTTCAGTCCGTTCCTCCCGAGCTGTCTTCCATCTTAGCTGGGATGGGGGGGGGCATTCCACATTCACACCCCCTTCCCCTGTGGCACTGTGGGGTCCCACCCACGCGAGAGTCGTGTCCACGAACATCTACAGCGTGAGTCCTCTCTATTGGGGAGTCATCTCCTCAGCACAGGCCTCTCAGCAGGACTCCCCTCCATAGGGTGCTGACATCCGGGTCCAGACCCCCCAGCCTGGTCCCCTCCAAAGTCACAACTCCCCTGGCAAACCTGCTGAGGCGTGGATCAGTCTTCACAGGGCATAGATGTCTCTGCTCCCCACCCTCTTCCATGGGCTTCGGGGGGACACCCGTTTCACCATGGTCTTCAACACGAGCTGCAGGGGAAACTCTCTTTTCGCATTCTCCAGGCCTGGCCTTGGCGTCTGTGCAGCTTGTTACATCTTCTCACTCCCGCTCCGGTGGCAAAGTGCGCCTGCCAGCAGTTTTTGTTCTCCTATATGTGATTCACAGAGGCGCTGTGACCAGCTCTGATAGGCTCAGTCTCGAATTTGGCCTTGAATTCACCAATGTTTTCAAAATACGGGGCTTGCAGAGAGCTGTAACTGCAGCTTAGACAAGCCGCTGAAGCAGCACAGCTACGCAAAACTGCAACAACCCCAAAGAGGGAGCACATGCAAAACGCTCTTTTTCAAGAGATGTTGGGTTATTCCAGCACCTTTGTCCTTCATTTGCACGCCTGGCAAGACTCCATTATGGAGACAGGTGACATTAGTGTGCTATCATCCAGCCTACTCCTACAAAGTGTACTGAGGCCTCTCTAGTCAATTTACATCTATTGACCAGAATGTATTCTGAAGCTGTAGATGTCTTCTCAGGTTTAACCCTGAGCTATTTTGTGCTCTCTGTAATAATGCTGCTGTACCTAAACAGTAAGTGTGTGTTTGTTTTAATCTGTATTTGAAATTAAAAAAAAAAAAAAGGGCAACAGATGTTCACACTGCGATATGGGAAAAAGTATGTTTCTTTTTAGTACAACTTCTGTTTGTTTATTCCCACAGTTGAATAACTGTGGCAAGCCTTTTCTTCTCAGAAGGGATGTCTTTAGAGGGACAAAACTTAGAAAGATACAATTATGAGTTACTTGTGGTTGAGTCATTGAAGATCTCTAAGGAAATTATGCCATTTTGCAGGATGTTTTATATATGACTTCATATTCAGTTTCAGTTTTTGGCAGCCAGGGAAGTTCAGGGCAGGGTGGAAGATTGCAGTTTCTTGAAGGAGAGGAGGAAAATTACCAAAAAACTCCAGTACTGCTCATATTTTGTCCTTGAGCTGTAAATTTCCAAGAACACCTTAGTAAATCTGTTCACCATAACTGTAAGTTCTTGTAGTCTATGCTGGAGTAGTACATATCCATCAAATTGTAATTCCAAAAGGTATTTTTATGCTGTTTTTAGAGGAATGGATGCTTGCAATCCACCACTTCAAATTGCTTGTCTAATTCTGCCCTTTATTTAAGAGCTGTGAATCAAGCTTTTTTCACGATATGGCTCAGAGCATCTGTGCAGCACTGTACCATGCAGTTTTCTCTGAGAGGAATTACGAGCAGTAATATTTATTTTTAAAAAAAAAGTGGTATTCTCAGAACATTTTGAATGATTGGAGGCAGAGTCTTTTGATGGAATCACAGACCACTGTGATGAGGTGGTTGTTATTCCTTTCTGAACATATGGAAGTTAATTCTCTGCACGTAACATGCAGTTTGTTAATGCATGATAAGGTTTTTATTCTAGTTTACAGGGCAGACTATTCTGATGAAATTTCCTTTTGCAGAAGGTCAGCTGAGAGTGGATGCCAATGTCTCTGTGCATCACCCTGGAGAGCCGTATGGAGTGAGGACTGAAGTGAAGAATATCAATAGCATACGATTCCTGGCAAAAGCAGTAGGTGAGTGATCATTGCTTCATTACAGGAGTATTGTAGATTATTTTTTTTTTGGTTTGACATGAAATATGTCAGGCTCCTGAGTACACTAATTGGCCTTAAATGCCCTGACAACCTTCATCTGGGTGTCCCATCCACACACCTTGCCCGTGGGTCCAGAAGTCCAGTTGAAGCTCAGTCAAAGTCTGAAGGCCCCAGCCTAAGCTACATCAGAGGTGTTTTCAGTCCTGTTTCTAGTTTTCAGTCTTGTCTCCTGATGGATCTTGGACCAGTTCTGTAGTCTTGTTCCCAGTCCTATCCCTGGATTTACCTCCTCCTGTTTCTGAACTCTCTGGATGGACCCTGGACCCAACTCATCCCCTCACCTTGAATGAGACTGGATGGGCCCTGTTAATGGGACATGCTTCTGCCCATGTTGTTCAGACCAGTGGGACTGCACCAGGCAGTGAGGGCAGTGCCTGTGCTGTGGTCACCTTTGGCTCCTGGCTGGTCCTGCCTAGTGGAGCAGCTTCACTCTTGCTGCTCTCTGATAGAATAAATCAAAGTGTGGGGTTACTGTGGGGATGACAGCTATGTTAATCTGCAGTTTTCTTGCAGAGATAACCCTCTGCCTGCAAGGAGAATAAAGCAGGTGATTCAGAGCCTAGTGTGTTCAGTACTGAAATATGCGGCTGTGTCCTCTTGTGTACATGATTCCTTTTCACTCAGTATGGTAGGTGGTGTGTGTGAAGTTCAAATGCAGGTTAGGTATAAGCAAGGAAGGATAATTATTACATCTTCAAAAGAAAACTCAACCTAGTGACAGGAAGGTCACTAGGAATGTATGTCTTGGCAGCAGTGCCTGGGAGAAAATGTTTTCTATTTAAAGGGAATGAAAGAAGATGAGGAAAACACACAAAGAAACAGTGCTGGAGAGAGAGTGACTGATAATTCTGCCTGTAACTACTGCTGTTTATTTCATTAAGGTTAAAAACAACAAACAATTCCATTATTGCATAGCTGTGAAAAATGAAATAGTGGAGTGAACAAAAGCTAATAGTGTAGTATAACAAACGTTCTTTTTTCTTCTGTTTCTGTCAGACTACGAAATACAGAGGCAAATCGAAGAGCTTGAAAGTGGAGGAACAGTTCTGAATGAAACAAGAGCCTTTGATTCCAAGCTTGGGTGAGTTTTGGATGAATGTCAGGAATAGCAGCCCTGGATTGCTGGGGATACCTAGTGACATGATCAGGAGAGGTAATGTTGGTATTGCTCAGCTTCTGACTTCTGAAGCTAATGTTCACAAGCATAGTCTCCTCACAGGTAGCAGGTTGTTCTTAAAGTTAAGGCTTTTTACAACATAATCTGTGAAAATGACTGCCCTCTTACATACACACGTTCTTTGAAGTGGCTTTAAGAAACGCTCCTGCTCTTCATTAGGCAAAGTTTTGGGTTTGTGTTTTTACCATAAAACTAATTCTGTGGTGTACTCTTACCGCATCTTGTTTTACTTTTATTTTAGGTGCACTGTTCCAATGAGAGACAAGGAAGGAAAACAGGATTATCGGTATTTCATTTTCTTAACGTTTCAAGAACTGGGAGTCTATTCCATTTCTTAAGTGTAGTCAGTGTAATGAGCATATAGAGTTAGTTGGCATAGTGAGTATATATTAGAAATTTACCTTCCACTGGAAGGTGAAGAGACAGATCAAAATCAGTGCTAGTCTGAGCAGCTCACATGTAGAGCTGTGTCTCGTTTCTGCTAAAACCCAGAGACCTTTCCCAAAAACAAAATGGGAGTACCCTAACTTGAAGTGGGTAAGTGGAAGATTTACTTTGTGGCCACTGCATGTGTATTCTTAAGAATGCCAGGCATAAAACGTGAGAAGATTGAGTTAAGCGTTGCTCCTGCTTTAAGAAAATACCGAGGGAAATTATTTTCAGATAACATGCTTAAATTCTGTGATGATACATCACAATCACCTTTTGAAAATCCTGCCTGCTATTGAAAAGTGTCAGCATTCATAGACAGATTTTTAGTTTAATGATCTTCATCACCCTAATGAAAATGTTATCTTGCTAAGTAATTCATGGTCTTCTACCAGTGTGAGATGACAGTCATCAAACCATGAGCAGCAACTCAAGAAGGATTTAGCCAGGGGGCAAGGGGACAAGGCATGGGTCCTGTTGGGAAACAGTGCTTCTGGGGACAAGTGCTGGGGCACTCCTGCAGAGCATGGCTGCTTAGTGCCCTAGCACTGTAGGTAATCACAGTGGTGCCTTCATGGCATGGGGCAGAGTGGTGCAACTCAGTGATTGCTAATTGCCCTGGGCACCTCTTCCCTTGTTCTGTGTGTGCATGCTTCCTTTCCTGGTTAGGGCCATCACAGTGCTGATCCTCCCAGTAGTTCCCTAGCTTTGCTTCCCAGCAACAGTCTTCCAGTAACATCTGCAGAATTCTTGCTGGAGTTCTGCAGGAAAACTTTCAAAGCTTCTTAACTTTGCCATGTCTGAGTTCCCATTAGATCATAGAATCATAGAATGGTCTGGGTTGGAAGGGACCCCAAGGATCATAGAGCTCCAACCCCCCTGCCACAGGCAGGGCCACCAACCTCCAGGCCTGGATCCACACAAGGTTGCCCAGGGCCCCATCCAACCTGGCCTTGAACACTTCCAGGGATGGGGCATCCACTCCCTCTCTGGGCAGCCTGTTCCAGCACCTCACCACTCTTTCTGTAAAAAACTTCCCCCTAATATCTGAGCTAAACCTTCCTTATCTGAGCTAAACCTTCCTTATCTAATCTAAACCTTCCTTAGATCTACATATAGTCTACCACTGATGTTACCAGAGCAGAGCAAGGATTTTGAAAATGTCTCATAAACTTTAAATTTAAATCTGCTTTTTTAAATTACTGGTTTTAGAAATGCAGCAGAAAAGGCATTCTTTATTATGCTAGGGACTGGCACAAGGCTCATTTAACAAGACTAATTTGAACTAATGCAA
The DNA here is from genome assembly GCA_013400835.1 of Zapornia atra. Classification (NCBI taxonomy): domain Eukaryota; kingdom Metazoa; phylum Chordata; class Aves; order Gruiformes; family Rallidae; genus Zapornia; species Zapornia atra. The sequence goes on from VZTU01019119.1 coordinate 49,770, forward strand.
AAAAAACCCAAAACCAAACCCCATGAAAACCTAGGCAAAACTGGTGAGTCTTAAAATATTTCAAGTAAAGACCAGAAAGATTATTACTATTACTAAAATTATGATCTGTATTAAACTGTGTTTTTCAGAGTTTAACATCCTGCTGTGCATTATACATTAAACATAGAATTTGTGTTAAGGCAGATTTGAAATAGAAATTATTGTAGTAAATGTAGAGGGTGCCCAATATCCTTTATTCTGATATTTTTGAACCCTTCATTTGATCATGTGAAAGTGAGGTTTCTTCTTCAATCGCACTTATTCAAGTGGTTTGGATTGGCCTTCTCTTTAAGGGAGCCTTTTGTTCTCTGATGGCACCCTGCTGAGCACAGTAACTTTGCTTTTAGCACAGCGTGAGATTTCATCAAGATTTCTGAAGGTAGTCTGGAAAAGGTTACAACCTGCCCAGATCACTCCTGGCAGCTGGCTGTCAATCTGGGTTTTTGCCTGCTGGTCCACTCCCAGTTTTGCCCAGATCCACAATTCATTCTTGGTGCCAAAAGGAGGAGGTTGTTTCCATATCTATTCTTATTGTTGTTATTTTTAAAAAATGTTAGTGGTTTGGGTGCAGAAGTGTTAATTACCCCTCTTCTGTCATGGACTATTTGGCAACCAGCAACAAATACTCAAAGCAGAGGCTTTGCAGCAGATCAAGGGCTGATCTTTTACAACTTAACAGGGATACACAAAGTCATGATTTTTTTATAATTTGTTGAAATAGTAATACAACTTCCAGGTAAGTATAAACTTCGATATAAATTTTATTCCTTGTTTAACTTCTGACCGAAAGTAATTATAAAGGATTTTTTTTCTTCATTTTTACTAGGTTTATGCCAGAGCCAAACCTTCCTCCATTGATTCTGTATGATACAAAATCTTTGCCAGCTAATATGAACCATCAGCAAGTGATAAACATTGATTGGATTCATGAGAGACTTCCCGACCTCCCCAGTGTGAAGAGAGCAAAGCTCGTTGAATGGTATGGGATTCTTCCTGAACACAGCTTCACCTTATTGGTAGGTCTATTGATCAAGTGCTAAAATAAGCCTAGAAACTTCAAAGTCGCACGGTTTTTGAGAAGATTTACAAATGTCATATTAACCAGCTGTCAGTTCTCATGGATGTTTTTTCCTTGGAAATTTGTCTAGTGCATACTTTGTACCTTGGAGCCATATCCATAGAAAGGTGGGGAAAAGAAACCATACTCAGTGTGATATAAGTGGTGTTTCGTGTAAGGTGCAGTCAGATAACTATTATTTACTATCGATCTTGTCTGTCTACGCATGGATGCACCCGTGACTGACTGCAACAGATGTACAACTTCCTGCTGACAAATCCTTGTCTGCAGGTGCCTGCTCTTCTGGTCTTTGGGTCCGGTACAAGGCTGCGCACACTGTCAGTATTTAACAAATTAACAGACACGTTCTCCTGATTGCAGATGCAAAACCCAAAGTTTTTAAGTCTTTCAGGTTCACATATCCATTGATCTGGCTTCCCCTTACTCTTAGGTACTTATACAAATATACTTATTCTTAGGTACATGTACAAAATGGCTTTATAACATCAAATTTGACCTCTTGATGCCGTTTACCCAGGGATGGGCTTGGAAGAGGAAACGAGAAAGAAAAGGATGTGGCAAATACGGATATAAATAAGGAACTGACAGAAAAATCTTGTAACTTCCAAAAATATTTTAAAGTACCTTGAGCTGCTGAAATACAAACTGCATCACCTTTGTTTTCCAGTGATAACTCGAGGGGGTAGTATACTCGCCCAAGATTAGAAATTTCACATTGCAGGATAAACCAGGATAGTGTCCTGTGTTGCTTACCTCAGTGATTGGTGGAGACAGAAGGAAAAGGGCTTCTTTAGAGTAAGATTCAGAGCAGAACCATAAGTACTTTAAATTCTCCTCTGGAGGAGTTCCTTTACTATAAGTGGAGGGAGAGCAGTGCACCTAACTTAACTACCTAATATCCCTCTTTTGTGTGCCTGTAATTTAATAGGCTTGTACAGAAGCTGGTTCTGCAGAAAAAGAGAATGTTCTTTTTTTTTTCTTTTCCCTGAAGAAAGCTGTTAGGAAAACTGCTTTTGTGGTGGTGTGCCGTTTTAGTGAATTGCAGATCTGTTACTGTTTGGTGGGCAGGTGAGTCATAAGTCTCATCAAAGTCATGAGTCTGCATCAAGAGATGGCAGTAGTTCTTACCTTTTTTTTTCATTGTATAAGCTTCAAAATGTGATTTCACAGTCAGTATTCCTGTCCATCCATGCATTTTTTTTTTCACACGAGCATATTAAAATAAACAGAGCTCAGAAGGATAGATTAGTCAGGAAAGAAACAGTTTGGGACCATTTTTAATTCTTCTCTCACTCTGCAGTGGGTTGACCCCAATTAGCTGCTAAGCACCCCAGCTGCTTGCTTGTTCCCCCCCACCAGCGTGACAGGGAAGAGAATAGGAAGAGCAAAAGAAAGATCAAGTCATTTAAATAACTGAAGGAAAAACCCACTTCCCACAAGCCAACTGATGCCCAACCAGCCTCCAACCAATGAGAAAGACCATCTCCCCCAAAATCCCCTTCCCTCAGTTTTCCTTTCGGATCAGGGACTTACATGACATGGGATATTCCCTTGGTCAGTTTGTTTTAGCTGCCCAGGTTGTGTCCTTACCCAGCTTCATGCCCGCCCTTGGCCTCCTCACTGCAGGAGGCAGAGCGGGGTGGGGTGGAAAGAAAGTACCACTCAGCAGTAGCCCAAACATCCGTGTGCTGTCGGCACCACCTTAGTCACAAATCCAAAACACAGCACCCTCTTGAGAAAATAAATAGCATCCCAGCTAGACCCAGTGCACCCACACCTTTCAACTTGGCTTCAACCCACTTCTTGCACATTTCAGTTCTGCTGGTATTAATGACTTCTGCTGTGTGGTTTGTGTCATCTCCATCAGCAAGCCCTATATATTTGCCTCATCAACTTCCCTTTCTTTCCAGCTGTTGCCTGAAATCCACTGTTGCCTTTGCTTTTTCCTTTTAACTTTTCTTCCGTTCTGCAATGTGTAAGATAATTAATAAGCTCCAAGCTGAAATTTGGGATTCAGCTTGTAATAAGATAATGCACCCATTTGAATGCATGAAGTGAACGTGTTCTTCATTGCGGGTCTTCTTTTATTGTGCATTAGAATGTCAGCATGTATACTTTCCATAAAAGTTGCTTGCCTGTTCACTGGGAGACTAGTTAACCTTAATTCATCTGAAAACGGTATGTCCGTTGCTGTGTTAAGCTTACATCAGAAGTTGCAGAAGATTGCTGATAGGGCCAGATGCGCAGATCTAATGAGCATTCTTTCAGGTTAGAGCGCCCAGGAGTGCTCATTAAATAAATGGCAGTGGTAGAGGGATGATGCTAAAATGCAAAATCCCTGTTCTACACCAACTTGTTAGAGGAAACATTATGCACCAAAGTTACAATAAGACAATACCATACTTCAGCATGCAAGTTGGTTTCCAAGCTTGCTTCCTGAGCTTTATTCTCATACACAATAGCTGCCTGTATGTACTGTAGTATCGAGAATCTGAGACTCACAATTAATTACAAGACGTACTGAGATGGAAGGAGAACATTACCTATTAATAGGTCTATATCTGAAATTTCTTAAGTGTAAACTACCACTTTTTTTACAGTGTTGTATAATCTGTGAAAATAAATGAAGTTCCTGATTTTCTTCGTGCAGAACTATTCTTATTTGTAAAGATACAATTCTTTGAGCCACATAGGCTGTGGTATTTGGGTACTTAGTTCCTGCATGCAGTTTCTACTGTGTAAACTGGTAGGCTGGCAAGTATCTCTGACAGCTTTGCCAGTTTGGTATTACAGTATTTTTGTCTTGCTTCCTATTGAGTGAAAAGAGTAAGATCTGTTGACATAGTCATTATTGTGTCATTTTGTTTTCAAAAAGCATCCCAAAGTCTGGGGAGGTCCAACCAAAAAATAGATCATTTGTCACAGTACAGCATTAGAAGAAACCCACTCTGATTGCTTCTCTTCTCATCCGAATTCCAAGTCTTCCTGTGCACTTTTCCCCTGCTTACTCAGATATAAGTGGCCATTCCACTTGGGCTTTGGCTTATTGCTTTGGTGGAACAATTACGTCAGTGAATCCTTCAAACAGTCAGAAGTGGGATGCTGTAGAAGTTGGTTTTGACCATTGTGTTATGACTCGCTGTTCTCATACATGTTGGTGTGCAGATGAATTTATGTTCATTTTTATAACTCAAATGGTTTTATAAGAAGCTGTAGGAAAAAGTTTGAACTTTATTTGACCACTCTGCGGGTCTGCTTTAATATCTAACTTTAATAGGCTAGATTTTCTGGTGGTTTTGTTCCCCTGGCAATCTTGCACATTTTTGCGGCAGTTGTTACCTCACTGTTGGCTGTGGGGGAACTGAGGGTGGTGAAAATGGGAATAAGAAAGCAGAAAATGACATTTTATTTGTGAACATTGATGTAGTTTTCTTCTGTAGTTCTATAAGAGACATCATAGGTCTTCAAAAGTGTAAGTTCATTACAGACCCAGTGTCCCTAAAGATTGTACCCAGGGAATTTTGTAAAAAAGTGTATTGTTTTAAACTTGTTTAAAAACTATCTGAAATCACTCCACCACTAGTTTGGGGTGGGGTTTTTTTGACATCTCAGAACTATTAAATGACCATTTTCAACCACATGCAAATTTCTTTCTTAAACATGTTTTAAGTATTGGTTTGTCAGTTTCACACCAGTGAGACCAAGTTCCAGCATATTTGGTGTGTAATGGGAGCACCGAATGAGTCTGGATCACAAACATGGTGCTGCGATTCCAGATCTCTGGGTTTCCTTCTGTGAAGATTAAAATACTTGTACTGGTACAGTACTGGTTTTAGCTGGGGTACAGTTAATTTTCTTCCTAGCAGCTGGTATAGTTGCTGTGCTTTGGATTTAGGATGAGAATAAGGTTGCTTGTTCTAAAACCACTGATGGTTTTAGTTGTTGCTGGGTAGTTGCAGTGCCTACACTAAGCCAAGGACTTCTCAGCTTCTCAGGCCCTGCCAGGTGCATACGAAGCTGAAGCTGGGAGAGCACAGCCAGGACAGCTGGTCCAGCCTGGCCAAAGGGATACTCCCTGCTGTAGAACATCGGATATTCCCCACCATAGAACGTCATGCTCCAGATATAACTGGGGAAGCAACCTGGGAGGTGGTTTTTTAAAAAAGGGTGATTTTAAAAAAATTTATTTATTTGTTTCCTCTTCTGCATGTGGTGAACAATTGCATTTGAGTATCCCTTGGTTTATATTTCTATTTATTATTGCTCTTGCTGTTGTTACTATCTTTCTTTGTTATCCTATCAAATTATCTCAATCTGCAAGTTTCTTTCCCACTCTCCTCCCCATCCCTCGGGGTGGGTGCCTGGCTGTGTGGTGTTTGCTTACTGGCTAGGGTTAAGCCACAACAAATACGTTACTCAGAACTAAATGAGAACAGTCAGTTAGTGTTCCTATAAGTAAGCACATTAGTGTGTGCTGTGGCTTTCAGCTCAGGTCTGTTGCAGGGGTCAGGTGTGCATGTTGGTACTTGGAGTGAATTTGGCATGAAGAAAGTTGACCGAAATGGAGAACAAATTAAAGCCAATTTCAAGTAGTGCAGTATCTAGAAACAAGCTAATCAAGTTATGTCTGCATTTTTCTAATATGGCAGGAAAATAAGGAAAGCGTTTCATTTCTGTCAGTCATTTTGATGTTTTGACATTCTGCCTTAGTCACTTCAGTCTGGCATTGTTGGGTTTTCCTACTCTTTGGCTACAGAACATGACAGTCACTTTAAAAAAACCTAAAATGAAATGCAAAGGAATTTGGGGGAATATGTCTGCTTTTGTATGCACAAGTTGTGAGCATGGGGCTTGGTACCTGGTAGCATATGTAAGTCTGTCTGAATATTCCTGGGCTGCTCTTCTCTTGCTGCCTGGAAATCATCTGATTGAAATGTTGAGGGCTGGGTGTGTTTGCCCTCAATTCTCTCAAGTCTGGTGGGAGGGTCAGAGCTGTAGCTTCAGCTGGGCTGTTAGTACCCAGAAATTGGAACATGCCTACTGCTAGAGATAGGCTTTCTAGCCAGTATGTGATGAAAGCCTTGGACATGCTGCCTCAGAGTTGTGTAGCCTGTGCTCAGACATGTGGCATCCACAGACATTGTTTTCATGTGCATAATGTTGTAGCTAGACCTACTCTGCCTGGAGTGTTTATAAAACCTTCTGCAGCATGTGTAAAGAAACCAGCATTTATGTGTGCTCACTTTTTCCTCCCTCAATTGGACAGGTGTTTGTGTGGAAAGGAACCCGCTGTTTAAATAATCAGTGTGTGTTTGTGCTATTGAATCCTGAGGTGAATTAGAAAGAGTACAGTATTTAGTAATGAATCATTTTAGTAATTCCACTTAACGCAGCTTTTAATCAAGTTTACTGTACTTTGCTAATCATGCCATTCCTTTACTGTTGGGGTGTGTTTTTAAGCTAAATTTGTGCCTCTTGTCTATTTAGCCTTGGATTTTATATAATTTGATTACAAAGTAACTGCTAGTTAAATTTGTAAGAACACTGGAAAAGAAGAGAATTACAGCTGTGTGTTTAGATAGATAGCTGTGAGCAGTTACAAGGTCTACCTTGTTCACAAAATATGTCTTTGTGAGGAAAGCCCAAGTGGCTTTCATAGGCTGAGAACTCGGTTTCTTTGCTCAAGGTAAAGGGGACAGATCTGATTTTTTGTCACACGAGTTCTACAGCACATCAACCATTACTCTTAAGTACATTTTGTTCTGTTTCACAGAACAGGAGCAGTAGTCTGCAGTCTTCTCAGGAACCATACATACATCATTATCCATGAAAAATGTGGTATCTAGAGCTGTTGGAAGTTTGTGTTACGAAACCTTGGCAGAGGGAAGTCTAAAATTCTCTATTGCTACAGTGATAAATTGGCCTTAAAAACAAGGGCACATGAGGCTGTTTTTATGGGTTGTGTTTGAGTAGAAAAGTCAGGCTTTGGTTTAGCTTGTAGCTACACTCTTCTTGCTTGGAACCAGAGATCTGTCTGCAATCAATATGTGCTTGGGAAGTGTTTTTGCTGTGATGATGGTGTACTTAAGAGTAGCTCCTTGGCTGTCTCTAAACTGTTACTTCTCAAGTTCTGAGAGCTGGCTTGACTTCCTGTCTGTTTATGCCACAGACCGCAGAAGTCCAGTGGCATGCTGGATTTGGATTCCTCCTTTAGAAGGTAGGAGCTGCCACTTCACAGCTCTTCAGCCTTCAGTAGACCTAATGAGTTCTCTGCTACAGTTAAAGATCCATCAATGCCCTGATGACAAACAGCACAGCATTCAACAGAGTGCAGGATCTGTTCTTCTAAAAACAATCTCAGATTTCACTTAGGCTATAAATTGAATCCCCTGCTGTCGTACCTTCTGAGCATTTAAGGTAAGCTTGGAAAAGCCTACATAGCTTCTCTGGAAAAAAAAAAAGAAAAATAAACCCCTGCTTCTTACAGTATGACCTTTCCATATCATTGAAGAGTAAATGCAAGCTGAACTTATTCCTTCAATCCAAAATAAATAGAAGCAATTGCAAGATCGAGAGGAATAGCTATAGACAGTTTCAGGAAAAATCCCTTCTTGGTAAAAGGGAGCATGACAGCCTGTTAGATGGCAGCATTAGAATTTTCTAGTATTATGTGTTCTTAAAACACGTAGGAAGATAAGAGAGGTTCTCCCCAAATGCTAATTTTAAGGAGGACTTAAGAGAAAAAAGATGGGTTGCTTGTTGGAAGTTCCATTGAAACAGACAGGCTGGCAGGTAAGCTTTGTGTACCTATTGTAGATATAACAGAGTTTGTTTGATGTTGCATTAGTAAAATTACTGTGAACTCTTGTGGCTTTGCAGTGAATTCACAAAACCAAGCTTACTTTAGGATTGAGTATTTATACTCTGGATTTAATTCTGTAATTAATTGTGTTTGCACTCTGGTATCTTTTTGATGCGTTTCATTTCTCTTCAACAGAATGAAGACGGGTTAGCAGAGTTCTTTGAAAGTGTGGTGAAACAGACCCCCATGAAGCCAAAGAAAGTGATCGGCTGGATTCTGAATGACCTGCTCAGTTATTTGAAACAACATTCCCTGACGGTAAAGGAAAGGTCAGGCAGCTTGATTTCTGCAGTGCTGAAACAAAAGCGATGCTTTCCCCTTGTACCGTGAACAGCCCCGTGTGACTCTGTTGCTCCCTTCTGCATTAGTTACATCTGGTGTTTGTTAGGCTAGGCAGTACTACATGGGCCTTGGCCCTGAGGCGCTGAACAATGCTAACCAGGTGCCTTGCAGCGAAGAGGACCCTGTAGTTAAGAGCAGCAATCAGAGTCTTCGTCCTTCAGAACATGACAATGGCAAGGCATAGCCAGGTTGTCAGTATCAACACTGAAGTTGAATACGGTGTGTCACAAGGAAAAATGCTCGCTTGTCATGCTAACCTGTGTGATCCTCGGGCAAGAAATAGTAGCCTCAATCATAGAATCATAGAATGGTCTGGGTTGGAAGGGACCCCAAGGATCATAGAGCTCCAACCCCCCTGCCACAGGCAGGGCCACCAACCTCCAGGCCTGGATCTACACAAGGTTGCCCAGGGCCCCATCCAACCTGGCCTTGAACACTTCCAGGGACGGGGCATCCACTACTTCTCTGGGCAGCCTATTCCAGCACCTCACCACTCTAAAAAACTTCCCCCTAATATCTAATCTAAACCTCCCTTCCTTTAGTTTTAATCCATTCCCCCTTGTCCTGCCATTATCTGCTCTTTTAAAAAGTTGAATCCCCCCCTGCTTATAAGCTCCCTTCAGGTACTGGAAGGCTGCAATGAGGTCCCCCTGCAGCCTTCTCTTCTCCAGGCTGAACAAGCCCAGCTCCCTCAGCCTCTCTTTGAAGGGCAGGTGCTCCAGCCCTCTAATCATCCTCGTGGCTCCTCTGAACCCTCTCCAACAGTTCCACATCTTTCTTGTATTGGGGGCCCCAGATCTGGACACAGTACTCCAGATGGGGCCTCACGAGGGCAATATATTACTTCACCTTATTCTATGAGGTAACTTCTGCCCCTTTTTTCCCTAGCCCAGTCAGTTCTTTCCTCCTGGCTGACCTTCTGAACCTTCTAGAAAAAAAAGAAATCTCTTCTACAGCAGCAAAGCAGGTAAGTACCTCTTTGATTTTACCATGCTTTGAATCTGTGGCTGCTGCTTACTCCATTCGCGTGTACCAGCACGTTGGTTGCTTTAAAATGTAACTTGTGTGTGTATAATGTTGCAGATACATCTGCATGTTCGGTGTTGGAAGGGGACACAAGGCAAAAAGATCTAAGCAGTGTGAACCGAAGTTAGTTAAATAAGCCCTGCTTCTGAGCAGACTGGGCACTAGATCTCAGTTTCACAGTTCGAGTCAGACCTGAGTGGTAGTTTGGTGGGAGCTAATCCATGATGTCCAGTGAAACTGAGAGTGTCTGTTACTGGCAACTAAGGACCAGTAAGGCCTACATGTGGAAAAGGATATAATTCCCCTGAGTGTAATCACAAAAAGAGTTCTGCTTTGGTGTATCCCTGTGCTAAAAGTGGAGAGGGAGAGCTCTGTCCTCTTATCCTTGCTGCTGTGAGCAAGTACTGTCACAGACCACTCAAGCAAGGTCTGGTGGTAAAGCTAGTTTCTCCCTCCTTTTTAAATATCATCTTGCTTAGGACAGTCTGAAAAATAAGCTCTTGATGAGCTGTATCTTAAATTGTGAACTGCTTATTATGAAGACAGTGACTGCTGTGTCTGTAGACAAAATTTGGAAGTTTTCTTGTCATAGGGAGTAATCATTCACCTGAAACTGTTGCTAGTTCATCTATGTGGAACGCATTGTCTGTTCAAATTTATTAGTATCCTTTAGATAAGTACATTAGATGACTGCTGCTTCTCAGGTGTTCATCAATGAAACTGTTAATGAAGATACTTCATTTGCAGTGGAGATACTTATCTTCCCTGGTCATCTTTCTGAAATACACAGGGCGGTTTCCATCTCTCCAGCACATGCTGATTTAATCCAAGTACAGTTTTGGAATAGTCAGTTCTGGTTTGGGGGTTGTTTGGGTTTTTTTCCAGTTACAAACCAAGTGTAACTGTTGGCAGATGTGGCTTATGACCCTTGTTGGCAATGCTTAAATTTCCTGGTTTGTTGTTTTCCATTTTGGAGATGCTCACAGTTCTTAACTAAGTTGGTCTTGTTGGTCTGCTGCTGTGAATGGCCAGCTGCACGTGGCAGGCTCCATGAAGAAGGATTTAGTGCCTGACTTCAGGCATGTGCATTTGGAAATTTTGGATTGGAGAGGTAAAAGCTACAAAAAGGAGATAAAGTATTAATAGGAAAACCATTGGAATGTAGAGCAGTTCTGTGCCCTGGGGGCTGTGGCACACCCCTCAGTTTCGTGTCTGCATTTGAAAGGGAAGCTTCAGTTTAACTCTTGGCTTCCTTGTGGAGGTAGAGACAGGGTACTAGCACTTTTCTACTGGGGCTCCTTGCCTTCTGATAGATTTGTGTGCCAGCGCTTCTGACAGGTTATGGAATGTCAAGAACTTCAGAGATGCTTTTCCTGTTTAATTACCAACTCCTTGCAACGTGCATCCTGTCCTTGGCGGTCTGAAGTTGGACAGAGAGACATAATAGTGCTGTTTGCCAGCACTGAGTGAGGCTATCGAACTGCAGGAACCTCCCCACACTTAGAGAAGTATTTTGGTTACCTGGATGTTGGAAGAATAACCAGTGTTTGTAACAATTCTCAGCAGCAGGCAGAGATACTGTATGGCCTGAGGGCAGAAAGGGCTCTATGTACACAGCGGCTGGTGAATTGTAGCACTTGGGGAGGGGGAGAGTGAGCTGTAGTGGTAGAGACAGATCCAAGGGGGAAAGGGTGGGAGGGCTGGGTGGGGGAGCACACAGATGTGCACATGCATGCTCGCTGCCCCAAGCTGTGAACAGCGTACATTTCCTGAGATGTTTTGTGTTCGGTCTCTGCTGTATAAGGTACTAACACACAGGCAGAAAGCCTGAGAGCACTGATTATAGACACAGAGCATTGTATGGTAGGATGCATATGTCAAAGAGAGGGCACTGTGTGCTTACATAATTACCACTTAGGTAATTACAGAGCTCACGCCCAACTTGCCATTAAACACAGCATCCTACTCCAGAGTGTTCCGAAGCAGTTTCAGACTGCTGTGCCTGTGCAAAGGGAAGCAGCTCCCAGCTCTGCTGGTGTTCAGGGCTGTGGGGTCAATGTGTCTGGGGTCAGGGGACCTGCACGGGCACATGCTATGGCCCACCCCAGGGGCACCGTTTTGAAGGCCACAGAGCAAGATGCTGCTATTACTCACCCAAGGCTGACAGCAGTCTTATGAGCAGTATGCCCTCAGTCTCTGGAGGTGACTTCTCTCAAGCGTAAGGGAAAGGTATCCCTTCAGTGAAGATGTGTGTCAGCCAGGCAAGTAGACCACCCTGGAGTGAAGTATCCAGTATTTGAGGGAATTAGCAGTGCAGGAGATGGTTTACTGTGACCCTGACAATGTGCAGCTACCCATGGCTGGCTGACTCCAACAATATGAAGGAAGTCTTTCTCCTTCCCTTGTCTCAGCTGTGGAGAAACTGGTCCCACAACTCAAAGAGGACGTGTTCTACTGCTCACCTATACAGGCCACTATTTCAGCTGTTAGAAATAAGCATTCCTTTGTTCAGGAGAGAGCTCATGGAAGGTACACAAGGTACGCACCACCAGGTGTCCTGTGGGGTTTTTGTTGCACGACCACAGACAGGACATGACAAAGTGGGATGAAAAACCTGCCTCATCCCTGTGGGCACGAGTAAATGAGTTGCAAGGCAAAACAGTCATAAAAGGGATTCCTCCATGGAAAAAATGTTGCAGGATTAGAGGGGCCCTGCTTCCAGCCAGGTGGAGGAGAGGGGCTACCAGGTTTATTGGACTCTGTGGATTCGATGGCCAGGCACGTCAGATGCACAGGAGTATTAAGCTCTTAGTCAACACCAGCGCACAGTGTACCCAAATGCCATCAGGCCATGAAGGGTCAGAACCCATCCCTGTTTGCAGAGTGTCAGGGGGATACCAACACTTGACTCTGCTAGAAGCTGAAGTGAGTTTAGCTGGAAATGACTGGGAAAAAAAACACCATTGTGACTGGCCCAGAGCCTCTGTGCATCCTGGGCAGAGACTTTCTGGAGAGGATATTTCAAGGACCCAAAAGCGTACTGCTGGGCTTTTGGAATAGCTGCCTTGGAGACGGAACAATTGTCTATTTTTCCCAGATTCTCAGAAGACCCTTCTGTTGTGGGGCTGCTGAAGGTCAAAGAACAACAGGTGCCAGTTGCTACCATGACAGTGAATAGATGACAATACCACACCAACCAAGACTCCCCGATTCCCATCCAGAAACTGTTTCGTCAGCTGGAGACTCGGGGAGTGATCAGCAGAACATGCTCACCCTTTAACAGTCCTATAGGGCCAGTACAGGAGTGTAATGGAGAGTGGAGACTGATGGACTGTTGTGGCCTGAATGAAGCTGTGCTGCTGCTGATGGGTGCTGCCATGCCAGACTGTTGGAACTCTGGTATGAACTGGAGTTAAAGACAGCCAAGTGCTACACCACAGTTGATACTGCAAATGCATTTTTCTTGATCCATTTGGCAGCAGTGTAGGCCACGGCTCGCGTTCACTTGGTAGGGTGCCCAGTACACCTGGAATTGACTGCCCCAGGGGTGGAAACACAGCCCCACCATCTGCCATGGGCTGATGCAGAGTGTGCTGGAAAAGGGTGAAGCCCCAAAGCACCTGCAGTATACTGGTGATACTGTATTGGGACAACTTGGCAGAAGAAGCTTCTGAGAGAGGGAAGAAAATAATGCAAACTCTGCTAAAAGCTGGCTTTGCTATAAAGCAAAGTGAGGTCAAGGGACCTGCACAGGGGAAGCAGAAACTTGCCGCTGCTGCTGAGAGCCATGCTGGAGCAACTCCATGTGGGCACCCTTGTCATGCACTCATCAGGGATCTGTGGCAGGGTGTGGAGCAGAACAGACCCCCGGTCTTGCGTGCTTCTGCAGTTGCATAGGCCACCCACGTGGGAATAACGTCAGCACAGACCCACTTGGCACCCCTATTTTAAAGTATGTCGCAGGGAAATGAGTACAGTACACAAACCTAAACAGAACCATCTGCTTTGACAATTACTGCTGCACCGTAGGAGGACTGGACCTAGCCTGCCCCTCGCTTTTGTCAGAGGTTGAGGGACATCTGCCAGACTTGGAGGCTTCCATCACTGGAAAGGAGAGATGCCCACAGGAATGACTGGTACTGCCTGCTGCTTCCCTCCCACCCTTGGCAGCGAATTGCTGCAGATAGCGGTTCCAGTTGGAGCGTTCTCAGGCACAGCAGTCAGCTGGCACGTTCACCACTTGCAGGATGTTTGATATGATGCCCATGGCAGCCAGACGTGTAAGTCCTGATTAATTCATCTTGACCGGCGGTTTGCTGCTATGCCTGTGTAGGTAGAGACAGCAGAACATCATTAAAATCTAATCACGCTCAGGCAAGAATCAATAGTAGAAACTACTGAGATTTCAGTGATGGAAATGAGGCTGGAGATTCCCAGTTTGGCTCTGGAGATTTCATAATTTGATCCTCCTGTTCTGGTGCAGGCAGTTTGTGTAAACGAGCTAAAATCATTTCTTAAGCTGCTTCCTTTAGATTCGTACACCTTGCCAAGTGGAGAAACACGTTTTTAACAGTGCATCTTTGACAGGTCTTGGCCACAGCTCTTTCTGCTTCCCTGCATACCTGTAAACAAGCGAGGGCCTCGATAACACTGTTGCTCTACTAGCTAAGGAGGTGCTTGTTACTGGATTGGAAAGTGCACATGATGCAGATGTCACAGGCAAAATCTGGTGCCTTCAAGGTTTCTAACAGGCAGGCTTTCACAGTGCCAGGAGATGTTTGGCACAGGAATAGCAGGCAATCAGAGCTGGATCTCTTGACTGTCAAGCTGTCCTGTCCCTGGACTAAGTCAACCTGATGTATGAGTTGCTCCTGGGTAACTCAGACATAGACAGCTGTGTAGATTTGTCGGTTGCAGATTTTCTCCTGCAGCCTGTGGCACCCCACGTAAATCCATACCAGTCCTAAAAACCCCAAATACCCTTTCCAGAAAGCGATCTGGCTTATTCATTGCCCAGCCCCTGATTTGTGTGGTGCTTCAGACTCACTAGGACGTTTTGTTACAGGATGTGCTATGCAAAGAGGACAGGGCTCCTTCAGAGGGGTGATGTACTGTCCCCTGGTGCCTCAGAGGCCTGGAGGACAGAAAACTTCCTGCCAGGTCCCACAGGGAAGGAGCCTGGGGTGGCAGTGGGGTGCAATAAAAAAAGGCAGTGGCTGCAGACAGGTCAAAACTCTGTTGGGCTCAGTGGTTTCTAGGGATAGCCCAGGTAGCACTGGCACAGTGATTTTTAAGTACTGCACTAGGAGGAAGATACTGCGCTGATTTATTTAGACATAAACAGCCGAAAGCTTTACTTATAGCAGTTGTAACTCTCTCTGCTTATCAGTAACTTTAATAGTCTGATCTGCCTTTAACCCTCTTACAGGGAAAAACCCAAGATGCAGCTGCCACCGTAGAGCTGTGTGTCATTACCCTCTCTCAAGGTCTCCAGCAGAGCGATAACATCCCATAAAAAGCGTTTGGGTACTGCTGGCAAACAAATCTTCTCTTGCAGGAATTGTGTCAATGCGTTGTTCCTAAATACCTGTTGAGGCTACAAAATTGTTTAAACTGAAGGTCTCTTGTACCAGAAAATTCTTCACACTGAAGAAAATTGATGGTGTAGTTAAGATACCATCCCGCATGCTTCATTTTTCCTAAGTTGTCTTGCTGCCCTGCTAATTATTTAACGTGCTGTTTGATTGCCCCTTCTCATCTCCCCAACACAGCCTCTTCTTCATCCTACAGTGAGTGTTCAGTGCTGAGATTTGGACGTGACATCCATTTCCGTATCGGTACACAGCAACGGCACACACGTACAATTACATCTTCAGCTCAGGGTGAAGCACAAGCAGCTGTTTTAATAAGGCTTTTCTTTCTCTCCTCCCACAGCTCTGAAATAAGAGCAAAGGGAATACGGAAAATGACTGCCCAAGGAAATTGTTTTTTTTAATGGATGTTCTCTCCTCTCAAGTTTATTCCAGGGCGATAGCCCTGCTGCAGCTAGGAGAACTCCCTGGCATTCGCAGGTGATTATTCCAGGGACCTGGGCTCGCCCAGTGTTCCAGCACATGGAGGTGATGCATAGGTGGGCTGGAGCGGCTGCATTCATTTTGCTTGGCGCTATTTTTCTTCCCCTCTGCCGTACGTGCCCCTCAGTGCAGCTTGCTGATGAGGGCTGGTAACGCTCCGCGGGACTGGACTAGGTGCAGTAGTCAGCTAATCGTCAGTGCCCAGGCACAGACATTTCTCATGGAGATGCATTTTTCTACTGCTCACAGACAGTTCCTGCGAAGAACATGAGCCAGGCACGAGTACTGCCTGCCTGCACGAGTACTGCCTGCTCTGAGCTTTGCACTCTGAGACAGTCTGCTGCAGCACGCCCCTCTCCCAGCCAGGAGCGGGGCTCAGCCCAGCCAGGTGGACGGTGGCTGCGTTTGGCAAATGTCTTTGAAGGTACCATCACTGGGAGCAGCGGGCAGCTCCCTGTAGGCTGCAGAGCACTGGTTGCGAACCATTAACCTGTGTCCATGCAGCAGGTGGAAATGCTCTGTCTTATCTCAGGATGCAGGAAAGCAAGGAGGGTACAAGAGCTCTTCCAGCAGGGCACGGGATTCAGTCTTGGGTGGCATCACGGTTGGACAATCTGCTCTTGCTTTAACTAAAGTCTGGTTTCTTGGATCAGCAGCTGAAACACTGTGTGTAAACAATGCTGATAACATCAGGGCACTAACTTTTACTGCTTCCTGTGATTTTTTCAGGTGCTTGCGGAATTGTGGAAGGGAGAAGGGAAGACTCCTCTTGAAATTGTTAAAGAAAAGAAGCTTGAACTGATACAGGATCAAAAAGAGCTTGAACAGATCTGCCAGGCAGTGATTGATGGACAAGAAAATGAGGTGATTATGATGGTGCTGGGAAGCTTGTGCACTCTGGCAGTCTGTGGCACTAAAAAGGGGGTTAAAATGTTGGGCTTTTTCCTTCTCCTTTTGATTGGCGTTGAGCTCTAGAGGCAGTATAGGAGTATATAAAGCTGCTGCACAGATACTACCAGGCTCTTCTTCTCCTTTCTTATTTCACTAAGTGGTGATTTGTTTTTTTCTTTAGTTGAAGCATACACAGAATGATCAGCAGACGAAATTACCAGGCTGGTTAATCGCTAAGTCATTCTGAGAGACCATAAAAATTTAATGCAAGAAAGGAAAACCATGGGGCAGTTTCCCTCTTTCCATCCTGGCATTAACCTGACCTGGCCAGCCTGCCACAGCTCCCCCTCTTATGTCCTGTCTTTTGATACAAGGGCAACATGTTGAACCGTTCTGGAGCTGGACGGTGAAGTTCCCTCTAGCAAGGCGCACGTTAGGTATGGAATTAGAGCTGGGCAAGGCAGAAATCTTGCATCTGTCTCTTCACTCAGCCAGAGAGCTGAGTCTAGCTGGCTGTCCCTGCCTGACACTGTTGTGTGTGGGGAGGAGCCAGACCCCCATGGCTAGCTCCAGAGTTGCTGTCCCTTCTGCTGTTCCGCTCCTGGACTGCGGCAGGAATGGTGGAAGGGCATGCAGCAGCTTGTGTGGCTTGTTGGTCTGATAGGGCCTGAGCTGGGAAAAGGGGAAAAATCCCCTTGTTGATCATGAAGGGGAGGAGTGGGAAGGGATCTTGACAGTCTAAAATCTGCTTTATAAAAAGCAAAATGAAAATAAGTGCTTATATGGTCTCTGGAGCAAAAATGTAAAAGCAGAACTGAATAGCTTACTTCTAATATAAACATTGTCTAGATACATTTGCCATTTGGAAAAAGGCATTAACTTCCTTTGAGAACAATACCACCCACCCCAGATCTCATTGGGGGTTGCCAACAGCTCTCTGAGAGCTTTTGATAAAGAAAATGAGCCTGCAGTAGGTCGGCGTGACCTCCATCAGACTGACTCATTTGCAGAGCCTGATAAAAGTGCTGCTGTGTTTTCAGACGGATACGGAAGCACAAGTGTGGATAGAAAGAACATTAGAACTGATTGGGAAGTGCAGGAGCCAAAGGTCCGTAACTACGCTCCCATTTCAATAATAACTCCTCCTCAGAGAGTGTAATTCCCCTCTGCTTTCCCCTGGTTTCTGTCAAGCCAAATGCAGTGGAGCGGCCTCACTTCCTTACTTTCTCCAGGAGATCTTTTGCCAAGGCAGAAGCTGCCTTGAAGGCCTGTAATTCCTTGCTTTGAATTGCTGATGGAGCGCACCTGATGATAAAATAGGGTTGGCTGAGTACTCTGCAGGGAGGGGACAACACGCAGGCCTTGCTTTGTGGAAGTAGCTCTCTTCAACCTGAACTAAGTTACAAACAGTCGCCCAAGCCAACAGCGAGCACCATATGTAAATGCAGCATCAGGCTTGTGCTGAGTTCTGCCCCACATCCCTAATTCCTGGCAGATCAGGGGGTGAGTCCTTTCCATGTGGTGACATTACGGAGAAGAGTTCAGGCTGCCAGTACCGCGGATCCCATAATGAGGGGCCGTATTTGCATTTGGGCTTGGTATTGGCACAGGGACCAGTTCATATGTTCGCAGCCCTCCCCTTAGTATCTGTAAATATGCCATCCTGCCTAATTGAAGCCATTGCCTTTTGCCCAGTAACTCCAGCACAGGCACAGCCTTCCCTGCCACGCACATGGCCCGAAGGCCAGAAACATGTCTTTCAGCAGCACATCGCCTTTAGGAATGACTGAAAGTGACATTCCCAATGATTTCTGCAGTGTCTCTGCTTAGCTTTTAGCTGCAGCCCTTGCTGTTCTGCAGGTGACTGCATCAAACACTCCCTGCCTGATAGGAGGGCGTAGTTTGATCAGTTAATTGCTATGTTGCAAATGATTCCTTCCTTAAAGGAAGTAACACCCTGCTACAGAAACACCCACGTCTGCACTTGAAGGCCCTCACAAATTCTATCAAACGGGTTGCGATTCGATAGAAATTACTTCTTATAACTGAGCTGCAGAACCTGTAAAAAGGTAGATCCTATTAGCAAAAGGAAATCGGCCTCATTTCTCTGGCACCTTTCCAGGAAGACACCGTTCAAGTTGCAGACACTGTTAAAATCCAAAAGTGTTCTCTGACTTTCTCAATAAGACAAGATCTTTCTATTAGTTGTGAGGCCCCACTTCTCTAGGGACTTGCTGTGGTCTCCTGGGAGCAAAGCAGGAGCTTATTGCAGAGCTGAGGGCAGTTTTTGTAAATAACACTGTGGACCAAAATGCTGTGTTCTAACAGGACAACAACAGTCAGAACCTGGCTGCAAGTGAATGAAAAGGGGTGGGTTTGTGCTAATGCTGGTGTCTGATTGTATTGTATTTTTTTCTTCCAAGGTTAAGGCAATAAAAGCAGGAAATCTGAAAGTTCTAAATAAGTTAATTGGCCTGGTACAAAGAGAAACACAAGGACGATCCAATCCTGTTCTGGTGAAACAGTTACTGGAGAAGAAGCTGTCAGAGTAGCCACAAGCAAAAACCACCCAAGTGTCTACAGAAGATCTGTGCTCCACTCCATCTGGTTCACTGCAAATTGACTTCAGTGCTGCCTCCTGTACCATCAGGAGCTTTGGTTGTACTTCAGGCAGTGCAACATCTCACCTGTCCCCGAATGCATCAAAGACAGATGAGTGACAGAGCAGTGGGACCCAATAGTCACATGCATCTCCTGCACATTGGCACTTGGACATGGGATTTCCCTGCAGCTGTGGGAAACAGGTGCCCAGAGGTGTTTGTGAGTAGGTGGAGAGCTCAGGCTCGAGAGGTTGGGTCTGTAATAAAGCAAGTGAAACTCTGCTTTTCCGGCTGCCTTATTGTGAGGGGAAACTGAATGCACAATCTAGTGGTGCACACCAATAACTCACTGTGCATTAGTGGGAGCACGCTGGTAACAATGATTAAAACACCTTGCAGTAATTAAGCCCCCAATGTGTGCCTCCATGTCTAGAGGGCAAAAAACATCCACTGGGATCGTTCTTCCTGGTTTCTGAGGGATGGGGAAAAAGAAAGGCACTGGCCGCTTAAGTGCTAGTGCCAGGGCAGGTGTAAGCCCCTGCACACCTAAGAATTAGCATCACAGTATCTGCTCACCATGTCTTTGTTGAGTGCCCACACAGCTGCTTGGCCTACTGATGGTGTTCAGTGCTGAAGGGTGCCTGGCAGATGGATGCAGAGCCCTCCTGAGGTTCAGTGTAGCAGTCATGCTGCTGGGCCCTGTGCAGCCACCACATCGTGCCTTTTTCTCCACAGCTGCGGACTTGACCCGTGTTTAAAAGGCTCCAGGCCCAGGGCTACACCCTCCTCTGGCACAGGGCTTTCTGTAAGGAACTGAACATGCCCTTGGCTTACCGAAACTGAGCAGGACTCAGGTACCTGCTGGGGCTGCTCCACTACTTCATGCTAAGGGGGGAAGGGTGCTGGAGGGTGTGGTGGGTGTTTTGGTTTGTTGTTTTGGTTTTTTTTTTTTACACCTTCTATTTTCCAGCTCCCCCCCATAAGTACCCACAGAAACCAGGGGCCCAGAGTTGACTTGCCAACCCCATCCCACTTCAGCCCATCAGACTGTTACCAGGAAACACCACCTGAGGCAGGCTGTCACACTGACATTTATTAGGGAAAGAAATCCCATTTAGTACCAGGGCCTGAACTTAAAGCCTTTGTGGAAGGTGCTGAGCCGTACGCTTTAGAGATGACATTTCTCTCAGAGCTGCTACTTCAGCATCATTCTTTAGGATAGGGCTGCAGGGCAGGCTTGGGCACAGAGGTGCAGCTACGGCCCCAGGACTACAGCTGCTTCTTGCAACACTAGTTCAAACTAGGTCAGTGGGAGCTTGTTCTGAGGAGCAGTAGTGCTGATCCATGGCTCGGGGAGGACAGTTCTGTATGAGCTTGCTCAGGGTTCAAGGGTGAACTCTTCATCAGAAGGAAAGAAAAACAGCTTCATGGTTTTCACATACATTTAATGAATAAAATGCATTTCCATTATGCATGTAAAAATGACTGTACAGCTCCCAAGTCACACAGCTGACAAAAAGCAGTAACATGGTTGCAATCAAGAACCGTGACCTTTAAAAACCAAACCTCCAACAACCCCACAGAGTTTCACGTTACCTGACCTTCACCCAAAGGCTTTTGCTGTCGCTTTTCACATTGTGAGCAACAAGTCCCTTTGTTACTTACAGTGGTGGGGGTTTCCAGGCAGGTGTTGAGTCAGCAAAGGTCTTGATGATACAGCAAACTTGGAATTTTGGAATTCTGCTTCAGTTCTTGCTGACATGGCAAGAGTTGAAAGGCACAATGGCTTCTGCATGAAATCTTGACTCCTAATTTCCAGGTAGTCCCTTAGTTGAGAAAACTAAAAGGCAGCCCCCTGAGGTCAGTGCTGCTTGTTGCACAGCGTGATGATGCTGCACTGAGTGTCCGCTCTGCTGTAGCAGGTGCTCCTTTACAAAGGGAAAGCAAGCCAACACCTTTGAGAGAGCAGTAATTAAGCTACATTTAGGAGGAGGAAGCATCTCCACTACTGCAGCATGGCTGCTGCTGGCACATACCTTCTTAATGGCTACTTCTCTTTAGCCACTGGCTCTCCTACTAATGGCACGTTGCTGGTACAGCATGAGCTGTGTCAGAAAGCGTGAGCCAAGTTCTCAGAGTACAGCACTAGATCTTAAAATGGATTTCCCCTAAATCTCAATCTGTTTTCATCCCCACCTGCCAGACACAATGGATAACAGGAAGGATTAAAAAGGGATAATTGCAATATTCTTTCCCTTCTAGGGAAGGAGCAGCTATAGTCTAGGAGTTTTGCACCTTATTATGGAACAGTCACTGCCAAAATTTTGAAAGAAAACTTTTGCAGATGCACACAAAATGTAAATTCTTTCAGACAGAAAGGAGTGGTTTGAGACAAGTGAGAGCAAGACAATGAATCTTCTTAACGTTTGTGGAGATAGCAGCTACCCCCTTCCAAGCAGCACTAGCTGGTGGTGCTGAGAAGGCTCAGCAGCGCCAACCACCATCATTGCCACCACTCCCACTCCGGGCTCCCTGCTCACCTCACACACATACACAACTGGATCCTCCTTTGCTGGCCAAGGGCCTGGCACAGCTCCCTGAATGCAGCCCCTGAGGTCAGCCACCAGCTCCCCCTGGCCCGAGTGGAGCTAAAGGCAAATTGAACCCATGCCACAAGTGGCCTCTGAACTGTGCCAGCACCGTGGGGGTGTGTGGCCCAGCCAGAATCAGTGGAGCACCTAAGGACAGTATCTCAGAATAGAATCTTCAAGGTTGGGAAAGACCTGTAAGATCATCAAGTCCAACCATCAGTCCATTGCACCACATCAACTAAACCATGTCCTGGAGTGCCACGTCTGCACTTTTCTGAACACAAAGCAGCAGCAGTGGGAACTGAAGAGCTGCTGTTGTAAAAACAAATTAACCTACCCCCACACCCCCCCACCATCTCAGGACAGGGTCTGTGAGATGAAAGGCAGAGCCTGGCTCTGAAGTGGTGGGCGTCAGAACACTTTGCAGAGCAGGAGGCTGTTTGAAGTGTGGTTGTATCAAGGCTGGGAACTCAAGAATTAAGATAGAGGCTTTGACCCCAACTCGCACATCTTATTTAGCTACGCGGGTGCTCCCTGGCCAACCGACTGCAGATGCCATCTGTGCAGCAGCATGGGCGGGGTGAATCAAGGACAGTTTCGTGCAGATTTTCAGCAGTAACCGTCCCCGTACAGAGGGCCAAGGAAAACGCTCACAAATTAAAAGCTGACACCAGACACTGGCACGACAATCTCATCTACTCATTACGGGAAGTCCTTTAGGAGGTCATTCCTGGGGGCAGAGAGATGATTATCCCGTATAGCTGTATCCCATATCCTGTATCCGAGGTTGCAGAAGAGAAGAAAGTTGTCCAGAAAGATGCTGGCAATGCTGAAGTACTGAAGAAAGAATTTCTAGCTCTCAGCCTTGGCTGCAGAGTTTAATTTTAACTGTGTTAAAAATAGAAGTGTATGATAGGAACCTTAACTAAAAAATTTACAGCTAGAGTATTCACGCTGCAATTTCTCTGCAGCTCCTTTCCACTCCGCTTCTGCAGCGTGGTGTCAGCTCACTGAAACGCTCTCGTTTCTGTTCAGAGTGCTGCTCTACCCCCACCCCACCCCCCCTGCCACCTTTCACAACCTCTGACCATGGCAGCACCGTGCTAGTGATGTGTGGCCCCGTGTCTCTGCCCAGCACGTACAGGGCGCGTTTCTTGCACGTGAGGAAAAGCAAATGGAGTTTTCACTCAGCTCTCCTCAAACCACGCAGGGGAGGCAATGGCATAGCATGCGGCTGGGCTTTCTGCCCTCATTGTCTGCACCCTCCTTGCAGTGCTGTGTACAACTATGAAGGTCACTGGATTCTGCATCACATAGTGGCGATACAAAACCAAGTCACAGCAGAGGGGAGGTGACAATTTGTTGACCCAAATGTTAGTGGGTAGGTTGTTGACTGCAAGTCAACCCTGTCCCCTCAGAAGCTGCAAACCTTCAGGTAATATATACATATGTAATTCTATTGCTAAGCAGTGTGAGGAAGGCAAAAAAATACACAGTCCAAAGTCATGGTGACCTGTAATTTGCTGTGCCTTTTTCTGCCTGTTGCGATGGCAAGTTTAAGCTCTATCTAGAAGAGGCCCCAGGCTGGTCTGTAAATAGGGATGACCACAGTGGGAACACAAGATCCACCAGGAATGTTCCCGCTCTTCTGACTCTACTCCGCCACTCCCCACATTACTGCAATAAAGCAAACCCACAGAAACACTCGGGTGCTGCCACGAGGCAACAACAATGCAAAAGAAAGTAACAGTTTAGTGAGCAAGGCAGCTGTGTGCAACTCTTAACGAGCACCCACCAGGTCTAGAGCTCTCCTAGTCCCAGACCCCTCAGAGCTCCCGAAGGCTGTACAGGCATTTCATGGCCACCTGCAGCATTTGCTGCCCAGTTGTACATATAGATGCCGAGGGACCCAACCTTTGCTGTCACTCCCCTTTATCTGTGCACGAGGTCCTACTGCAAATGCACCTCTCTCACCTGCTGGCTTCTCCCAAAAAAAAGACTGGTGACAGCTGTCCCAGACTTCATGTTGCTCCAGCACATACGAGGCAGCCAATTATTTCACGCCACACGCATTGCCTTGTCATTGCAGCCTTTGCAGAAAGGCCTAGAGCTGGGTTCAGTACTTGGAGCTGCAGACGTTGTCCTACCATGAGCTAATCCTAACGAGCACTTGAAGGCCAACAGTTTCACTGTAGGGAACACTCCCTCCATGCACGGGTGTTTTGGATAAGCATGAAGCAAAGTTCTGATGTATGGTCACATCAACCACCGCTTCACTTACCTCAAGCATTTGCACCCACTGAGGAGGCATTACATCCTAAGCTGTATTTTACCTTCTCACTTCTAAGGTCTGAGAGGCCATGTTTTCAGACTGGCTTTGGAGGGTGCTAGGTTTTTCAGCCTGAAACACGAATGCTGTTATGGCTCTGGAATTTTATGACAGGCGCTGGTCAGAGCTGTCAACACCAAGCTGCACTTGGACACCAGGAGACACCTTGAGAGCCATGAGTCCTTGGCTCAAGCTGTGGCAAGGGATACTGAGATCCAGAGCCGCTCCCTCTCCTTTGAGGACGAGATGGCATTTCGTCTGAGCTCCAGCCAAACTGACACGGCAGCACTGAGCTGGGCACAGTTTAGCTGTCTTGGACTTGACTGATCCATATCACTTTTTGGTCTAGATCCAACCTACTTATTTTTAAAGCAGTCTGTGATAAAATACAGCTGCTGTGGAGCGGCTTTGTCAGAAGTTTGCAGGTATTTAGTGCAGAATACACAACTGAGTGCGGGCAGGCTGCTGCAGCTCACCAGCAAGCCACTTGGTTGAGAAATGCAGCCTTTGCAGAAAAGTTCCATCAGCGCTGTTAGCCCAGAGACCTCAGTCTTAATTTAATCCAGCTGCCACACAAGAACCATTATAATCAATGAACAAAAAGAAGATGTGCAGAGTCAGCACAAAATGCTGCCTTAAGTACCTGCATATTTGAGAATCCAAGTAATGCTCCTATTCATAAATAAGAGGCTTCCAACTGGGCGCGTAACAAATGAAGTACAGGGATGCTGGGCCACGAGGCCCTTGGAAAAGCTGGGGGGCCCCAAAGACATGAAGCGCCTTTAGTCAGGGCTGGGCTGTCACTGAGACAGGGCTGTGTTCTGTGGTGGTTTTCAGGCTGACTGCCAGCACCACTGCTGTGTTACGGGAATTCCTATTTAGGGGAGGCTGACACCACCATAACAAGGAGCAATTGCTACCGACCCTCCTTCGCACCGCTCTGGCCCCAGACAGGCTGTTCCACGGCAGTGCTACCCACTTGGACAGTTACCCTAAGACACTCACAACTATTTTTCAAGCTTCCTCTGCACTTCTTCTTTCTGGTCCCTGGCAAATCAGAGCAAGGCAAATGTAAATTCTTCCTGAGTTTCTCGCAGAGGGAAGTGCCCCCTGCTAATGTGCAGTGTTTTACCTTTGGTGTGCTCATTAATGCCAGTGGCCAGAGTGTCACATACCCTCCCTTTCTGATGACAACGCACCAAAGGTGCAAGGAAGAATACACAGTAATTATCCAGACCAGAACTGGACACATCAGCAGCATTCCTGCATTGTGCCAGAGCTTTCCAAGGTATAAGAAAGGAAAATCCCAGTATTCTGCTCACAACTACAGATGCAGTTTAAATGTTACAAATGTAATCGGAGCTGTCGTAAGAACTGCAGGCATGACATAGCAATTTCAGTAAATACAGCACAGTAAATTGCTTATTAAATCAAGCTGCCCTCAAACAGGAACTGTGGTGACAAATTCACATGATACAATGACATAATTTAACTGCACCAAATTGCACCGTTCCCAATCCTTTTCTCCCCAACCCTGGGATTTCAGAGCTTTTCAGCAGAGCTAAAAAACCTCCCTGAAGCATGAAACCTTCTGGGAGGCATAAGCAACGTGCACAGAAGGGTAGTGACTGCTTACGTGCTGTGATAAGATGGTCTGCTGCTCTCAGTAAATAGAGCTTAACCTCCTGAACTTAAACCCTTGGACTCTGTGGGATGAGTACGTTTTTTTGCAAATGTTTTTCTCTGAAGGAGCAAACGGGCCATTCAGGCACCGTGCCTGGGCCAAAGGCAACCAGGAAAGCTGCTGCTGGCACAGTTGCTGCTCAGGCTTACTGTTGTCTGCCCAGTCCCGTGCCCATTCTGAAGCACAGCCCCTGCCAATGTCTGGCACCCACCCTGATCACTGCGCGTTCTCTCCCATTCTGGGAAATTTACCTGTCTTACCAAACAGATCAAGCCCCACCCGAGCGGGCACAGCAGCAATGGGGCACCTCTGAATTCATCAGGCTTATTACAGAAGTGACAAACCCCACCAAAGGAGGAAATGAGCATTTTATGAACTGGATGCTCTGGGGTTTGCCAGTGGGAGGGACAGCCCATGCCCATCACTGGGAATTCTCATCTCCACGGCGCAGAGCTGAGAACAGCCGCTCTCATTGCTGAGCTTCCAAACCAAGGTCAGAAGTTACCAGGACAAAAACAGGCGTTGAGTCTTTCACATCCAAAACTGCAACACCAACAACTTGATCTGATTTGAAAACCTGTATTTTTCTTTAGGGCACACATGGAGAAGGTGAAATTTAAGGAAAATGCCTAGAATGCAACGATAGAAAGGCAACAGGTAGGGCCAACCACACAGTGCAGGGATTGCAACTGACCGCAGGTGTCCAAAGATCTGCAGCACATGCAAAGGGTTTTGAATGGAAGTTGCCAAACACACAGGGCAATTAATGCAGCCTGTGTGTGCACTGAGACTAACCCTCAGCACATCCAAAACCAATCAAAGGTAAGAGAGAACAGCTACAACTGTTCTAAGACAAAGCGGTTGCTTTATAGGTAGGCTGGGGAAAAAAGCAGCAGGTTGAAGTAGCCAGCAAGATTCCTTGCTACAGTGGAACAGCTTAAGAACACACTCACCCACCAGGTCTAGAGCTCTCCTAGTCCCAGACCCCTCAGAGCTCCCGAAGGCTGTACAGGCATTTCATGGCCACCTGCAGCATTTGCAGGTGTCGCTGGAAAGGTGGCATTCACAGTTTGAGACATCTAGCAGGAGACTGGAAATTAACTTTGGTATCACTGAGCCACCACCTGCAGGTTTTGGAATAGATCTGCCAACCCCAAGACACTTCACTCACAACTGATGCTGAGGCAATGTGCCAAAGAGGAACTGCTTTAGTCGCACACTTGCATGAGGGTGGGGGAATCCAGCCCACAGCCCACTGCTTTGCTCTTGAAAGAGCAGCATCACACCGTGCCTGCTGGGGGCCCGCTGCCCGGACCACAGGCATATGGGGCGGGGGGGAGGGGGCGTTTGGAGAAAGATTTATCATTGGTCAGAGAAGGGATAACATGTTACCCAACTGGAGGGAAGAAGCCTCTTCAGCCAAATGCTTGCTTAATAACTTACGCACACAGACGTAATTAATCTCAAAAGATCACCGTTTTCACCCTAAATCACAGGTTCTGCCTTTTGAAGACAGGAAGATGCAATTCCTGCCCATCTTTATGATTTTTTTTTTTTTTTGCTGGGTGCTGGACATTATGGTACTGTCACAGCTAAGCCAGAGCTGCAAGCCCGACCCCGCGCAGGAGCCAAGTAATATAAAGTTACCCACACGACAGCCGTCTGTCCAGCCCCGAGCCAGGGTCACTGTGCTCCTCTACCTCGTCCACCCGGGGAGCTGATGGGCAGATTTCCCATTTACGAGGGACGCCGCGTACGAACGTCGTTCTGACCTTTCGGCACAAAGTCTCCCACACGACGCCAGGTTTCAAAGGCTGAATTTATCCTACTGGATGTAGAGCATAAGCTGTGCTACAGCTTAGGAGGTAAATCCTCCCCTTCCTCAAATTTACAGATGCTTTTTTGAGCAGTCCACATTTTAAAATCCCCATGTAGCTTAATAGACCTGCTGAGCTGAAACTGCCGTGACTTTGTTAATTTTAACTGGCGCTTTCAACAAATGCACAATCACAAAAGAAAGGCCTTCTACCCAGGAAGAAAGGTTCTTATTTTAGAATAAAAACAAGGGAAGGGAGTGTTCGCATAGTAACCTCACTGCCTTGAGCACTGGTCTGCAGCATACTTTATTTAAAACACAAACAAACAAAACCAACCCAACCAAAATTCTTTTGTTCCTTTTTCAAGCAGTCCTTCGGAAAGAGGATTGGATTGCCTCTTGTTTCTGAACCACTAGAAGTTGGCTGTTCACGCTCCTTTGGTACCTTTTTCTTTTGGTCACATAAAGCTCAAAGCTCCAAGGAGAAAAGGTGAGGAGCAGAGCAAGGTCAGACACTGCATGCACAATGCTAGAACTGTCCACACAACCCTACCGACCCCCTTCAGGCCAGCCCTGCGAGTGCAGCATGAAAGGCAGTCTTACTGGTAACACTGGGGGCCAAACCAGGGGAGTGGGGGGAAAGAACCCAGCCCATCCCCATTTACAAGAACAATGAAGGGGAAAAAAGAAAAAGTGCGAGCTCTCAAACCCAGCCAACCAAGATTTCAGGAAACACCCACAGCCTTGGCTTCAGCTTCCCAGGTGAGGTGAAACAGGGTGCCATGAAGGTCAGCAGGTGATTTACAGGACAGCCTGGCAGGGTCGCCCGAGTTCAAAGTGACAGCAAAACAGAGAGCCAGCGAGGAAGCACATGACCCCCACGACCCCCAGCCACCGTGGAAGTGAAGGCTGTACAGCTAAACAAGCGCAGTCGGACCCAGAGAAGTTCTTGAGATGATTTTGTTAGAGGTGCGCTTTGGGATTATTTTTTTCCTTGAACAGCCTACAGCAGCCTGACGCAATGAATGCTTCTCACAACTTGTAGATTAAAGGTACGATTTTTCAGAAGCATCTAAAGGCTTTAGCAGCCTAAATTGCACTGCAAATTCCACAGGAACTTGACCTGTAATTAATTCTGATATCTGTTTCTTCAGATTTCCCAGAGTCGTTGTTAGTTTCTTCCCTGGGCAAAGGGGCTTAAGGGGGTTTAAGGCTTTCTTGAACTAAGCCCCTCTTTATGTAGCCAACTGCAGCACACTGGAAGCACAATTATGCTACTAAGATGAGACGAAATGCAGCGGTGATGCACCAATTCATCATTTGTGGGTTCTTCTAATGAAGCCCATTACTCACAGAAGAGAATTTTCTCAAGCAGTTAGTCACCAGCAGACAGCTTCCCCCATTACTCCTTCCTTTCCTACAGCTGGTAAACAGTCTGGTCCACCCCTCACCATGCCAAAAGTGCAATATTAGGAAAAGTCTACACCTAAATTAAAATAATCAAACAGTATTTAACTTTCCCTTAACAAAAAAAAAAAACCCAAGAATGGAACAGCTTCCAGGAGCAAGCCAACGTTTTTCATTAAAAGACAAAACCAGCCCGCTGTGCTTTTAATACTACTGAAAGATATTGAATACCTTTCTTTAGCTTATTTTAATAAGCATAAAAACAAACTACGTGCTAATTGCAGCTTGCATAGAAACGTTTTGTACTTTGTGCAAATCTGTCTAACTAAGGCATGCTTGAGAATTTAGGTAGCAACACAGTAGTTATCAAGGAATGCTGAGAAACTGCAAGGAGAATTCCAGGCAGTCTGCAATCCACATCCACTTACACAGTTCATTTGACTTCAAAGACCAACAGCTGATCGCTGCAGATCTGTCTGCAACATAAGGCAATATGGTATGTGTAGGGTCCAGCACCTGCTTGGGGCTAGTCATGGGTTTAACACACATAAGATCACTTGAATTCAAAAAACCCGAGCCCTAGTTAAAAAGAGGGCTTTGGGTGGGGATTGGTAAGACTGTGCTTAAGGGAAAAGGAAGGGAAGGGGACAAAGACATAAAGTACAGCCCTTCACATGAAGGGATTTTGTGCAGATTTTGTGTGTATTTTTATACCCTGAACTGTCCCCAGGGGCAATGTTTTTCCTAACAAACAGTCTTCTAACAAGCTATCCAGAAAAGAGTTCCTGGAACAGAAAGAGCTAAAACACTTGCCTCTTTCAGCCAACTTACAAGTCTCCATGCAGAGACACACCAGGGATCAGTGACGCTAAGAGCAGTGCTGTGTAAAGAGCAGATGAAGTAGGAAGCTGGAGTAAGAAAAATATCAGAAATCGCTCAAATAAGTTATGTAGCACAGAGGGAAATTATAAGGCCTAACATAAGGTAACGTGGAATAACATTTTGCTGCCTCCTTCCCCCTCCAAATCAAGTATTTTCAGGAAATATTGAAGTAGAACTTTTGTAAGCAGCTTTGCATTAAAAAAACTGTTTAACCTCCAAAAGCTTTTTTAAAACACATTTTAAAAAAACCCCACTAATAATAATCCTCAAAGTCCCCCAGTATTTTGTAACATAAAATGGAATGTTCCTGGGCAAGAGCTGCCAGCTCCTTCAGGAACTCTGGGAAAAGGGCAGCTGCGAGGACGGCATTCCTCACGTGTGCGGGAAGGCCGGGATGAGCCAGGCCTTTCTTTACTTTATGTCCCAGGAAAGGCTGGAGTACGGCCGGGCAAGCTTCAGAGAGGTTCCTTCCTTTCCCTGTGGTGCTGCCGTGCTGGACACTACCTAAAGCCAGGAAGAGAGGGGGGAAAAAAAGAGAGT
This sequence comes from Zapornia atra, assembly GCA_013400835.1. Lineage (NCBI taxonomy): Eukaryota > Metazoa > Chordata > Aves > Gruiformes > Rallidae > Zapornia > Zapornia atra. The sequence goes on from VZTU01019119.1 coordinate 79,931, forward strand.
TGGTATATTACACACACCCAGGATTTGTATGGTGCCCAGCTCAGTTTACAAGGGCTGCGTTCAGAGCTGTAGTTTGCAGTACCCAGACCGTACAGGGTGATACTCCACTAATCCAACATTTTAAAGTTCTACGTGGCTCAATTCTATTGCATTTTTTATTAGCTATCTTTCCTCAGGTTATGTATTATTCAGTTCCAGCTCTGGTGAGAGAAATATGTGGACAGAAGAGGAATCAAGGGAAAGAGTAATACAGATTTACCTTATGAACTAGCAGATAATACCTACCATCTAGACAGAGCATGGCTGCTCAATTTAAATGGTGCTGTGCTCTAGCCCTCCCCCACATCAAAATAGCATTTGGACTTCACTGCTCGCTCTCTTTATCCGCACCCCATGAATCAGCATGCAAATGCCTTTGAGGAAAAGCTACAGCATGGCCATAGTTTCTAGCTTGCTTCAAACTCCGAAGGGAGGAAATGTTTGAAAAGTTGATTTTTTTGGACAGCTGTAACCCCCACTAACTACACTTACCTTTAACTCCCTGTAAAGCATCTAAAATTTAAAAAAAGAGCAACTGAGAAGCACCGTGTGCTCTGCTATATGATCTCTGCTGCCAAAGTTCAGAGCATCAGGGCTCAAGCATTAGAACGCGTGGAATTACAGTGACAGCAGCACTTAAACTTCAATCAATCCCTTCCTGCTTCCCCCTGAAGCAGAACTGCACTTTAAGTAAATGATAATTAATTTAGTCAAACTAAACAGAAGACAAAATTTAACACCGACGGGAATAAATACCTTACAGAGAAAAACTAACTTGCAGAACTCGCTGCTGCAAGACGGCACTGAGGGCAGAACTGGAGACAGGTAGAATCCTGTCTAACTTTCAAGTGGGTGTTCTCATGAGCTATATAAGTAAATCATTAAAAAAAGAAAAAAGGACTGCCATATCAACTCACATGCTGCAGCTGAGCCAAGTGCCACATGGCTGCACTAAGAGGTTTCCCTTGAAGTGGATGCAGTTTATGCTCAGGCAGCTTGGTCTCTGGTTACACCACCCTTTCTCTGAAACCTGGCAAGCAGCTAACGCAAGGACCCAGAGATGAACGCCTTGCTCGCTCCACATGCAGAGCAATCCTGCCCTTCAACAGCTCTGTGCTTTTGCTCCTTTCCTAGAGTTCTCCTAAGGCACTGTGGAATTACAGTGCCCTTCCAAATGCTCAAAAAAATTGCATCTTAATCATCTAACAGAGCTGTACTTTTCTTGAGTTTCAAAAAAAAAAACCAAACCCTTTCCAACTCCAGACTTATCAATCATTCATATTGTTATTCTACAAATTTTTATCTACTAGAGTACAGGAATTTCAGTTCTGTGGAAAATTCTGACTGTGGGAGGAAAACCAACTTAAATTATGAATTACAATGAAAAGAGAAAGTTTTGAGCTTCCCTTGAAGATTTTTTTTTTTAGATTTTCTAAAGTCAACATGTTTCATAATTAATATTTTAAGGTTTAATAGTTTAGCCAATATACCCAGGATGCTAGCATACTGTCAGAGCTTTTCGTCTTTTATTTAACACACTTCTCTTCAAAAAGCATCAAAATTGATACATTTCCCTAAAAACATTTTGATTCAGATTTGCCTGCTTATTGAAGAAGAAAAAAAGGAAAAAAGCATGGAAAGCTGGTCTAGGGATAAGAGTTTTGGTTGTTTTTTTTTCCTTTCACCAGGGCTGTCTACTTCCTATGAGGGTCAGGATGCAAACTGCATCATACAACTAAGAAACTGGGAAAAAGAGCACTCTGGAGATTACCGTTACCAACGCACTGAAAGAAGGGCAGCATTTCATAGGGGATCTACATCATGACAGCTCTATGCATCTAACCAGAACCCAAGCTGCTGTGTAAGGAAACTACGTACTACTGCAAGCAGAAAATAAGCCGTCCATTTCTGCTCAGACACCTTCAGAGACCACTGCTGTCAAGAGAAAGAAATGCTCTGCAGTATTTGGGATTTGTATCTGCACTCCCTGCTAAGTCTGGCTTCCGTTTTTCCAACATGGATTCTGTAGGAGCCAGTTATGCTCAGACCTGTAGAGACAACTTTGGGGCTCTTCACCAGCTCCATTTGGGGGAAAAAGCCCTCAGAGAACAGCTGATCTGCACGATGCTCAAGGGTGGCATTCCAGCTAGAGTGAAGAAATCCTATGGGAGTTCCTTGTTTATTTTTCATTTACTACTATTGTAGTAGTTCCTACCTTGCACTTCTTAATCCATATAATGAACTACTTCAGGTTGATGGACTACTGCGCCTACTTGCCCCAAGAATTGCAGTTTGATCACTCGCATCACCAGTCTTGTTGGGAACCAAGTCTGCAGTTATCCAGACATCTATTTACTCCCCACCTATTTGTCAAGAGGTGCCTTCTTCGCAGGAGTTGCCACAACACAGAAGAAAATGTACCAGGAGGGTGACTAAGCAGCCTTAATTCCAACTCCTAAATAACGGCCAGCATGAGTCAACTTGGCAAATTCTGTTTGTGATGTAAAAGTGGAAGTATAAATAAATGCCATTGGGAATACATTACATAAAAGTTCTTAGTGCCAGCACCTGAAAGAGAGACACTAAATGTTGCCTCCTAATCTCATCTCCCACACGCTAACTGCAATACTGTCTAATTGTAAGGCTTCCCAATGTATGGCTCCAGAATGCAGAGCCTAAAACAGTGCCAACACTTGCAATATACAGCACCTTTACGGGGGGATCTCTTCCACAGATGACTGCTGCAAGAAGCAGCCTTTGCAAGACTGTAATTTTACAGACCAGAGGAACTGCAAACCTTAGAAACACAAACTTCTGCCTAGAAACTAGGTAAATTACTGTTCAAAGCCCTGAATAATGAAGATCCAATCGAAGTGGCACAGGAAAAAGTCCCGCTTTCCATACCTCTGGAAATTCAAGTATCAACATCTTCGCTGATGTTGTGGGAGTGGGTAGAGTGGGTGATCATTAATGACACCCAATGATGAGTCAGCACACACCTGTAAATGCTGCCTCTCCTAAACCTTGCTGCTGAGTCAAGCTTTTAATAACTGCAGTCACTGCTGTCACCAAATTCGACACTCCCGTCGCACTGGAAGTTGGCTTTTAGGGGCAACCCGCACCAAGCCTGGCCGGTGCAGCAGGAACCTGAGAACAAGCACTTCCTCAGGGCAGGGCCCTGTTTCTACCAGTTGCCTGTCTGAATCCAGAAAGCTCTCAGAATGTAACATTCCTCATTTTGCTTGTTTGTACCAGCTTCCCCCACAGCAGTGTAAATACTGGTAACTGTCGAGGATGGCGTAGCGTGTGCTGTGCTTGAGAAACAGCAGATGTTACAGAAGTCCCCTGGAAAGCTGGCTTGGGATATCTGCTTAACTCTCCACTGCTCTCAGAGTGTCCCAGCTTTTACACCTTCCACCCATCCCTTTGTCTGTTGGTTTTATTTTTCATTCAAGAAAGCACAAAGTTTTCTGGCTAATATCCATCTCCTTCAGTAGCAGCCCAAACCCCAATATGAAGGCTTATTCAATTGCTGCAGAAACCAATTCATTCTAGACTTCTGTCCTCCCCAACATTTATCAAAAAAGAACCCCTGACTAGCTGAAGGTCAGGCTAAAAATAAAATGAAATCATGCACATATGCCATCCTACCTTATGCCTTGAAAGCAAGTTTGTTTATGGCCAAACTGACAGCGAGCCAAGAGCTGATTCTGTTACTCCTTTGAACATTTTCTGCAGCAAATAAAAGCTTCTAAAGAGTGAAGAATATCCAAATAGATCCATATACTGTGGCCTACTGAGCATCAGCAGTTTCAAGTCAGCTAACAGTACTCACAACACACCACACCTACTTTTACCCATTCTGTAGAAACGGAGAGGTAGCTGGTCAGTCATTCCTCCCAGCACTCCTCCCAGTACTCCTCCCAGCATGGCTAGCGTTTACCTTTGGTTAGAAATTCTTCCGCAGCATCAGACATGTCCATACGAAAAAGCAAGTACTGTTGGGCCTCCAGGAGGAGACATGGGAAGTCTTTTTCAACAGAAGCAAAGTGTTCAATTTTATTTTTCACAGATGCCAGCACCTGCCAACACAACAGAAACGATTACTCCTTCCTCTCTTGGTCCCAGTGCAGCCACAGACTCAATACTCAGGCCTTCTCTAGATGCATTAAAACAGAGTTATGACAAAAGTTACGGTCATACAGAATTTCCAGTTCTTTGCACAAACGTAATTAAAATGCTGAAATGAGCTGAGAGGCTCTCAGGCAGGTGGGAAAGCAACAGGTGGAACTGAAAAGAGCCAACATAAGGTTCAACTAGACACCAAAAATACTGTTCTGAGAAGTCAAATACCTGATAAAGTGACCGCACACTAGGCTGAAACACCATGTTGGTATTGAGCAGAAAGGAGCGAAGAAGAGGCTGTGGATAACTTGCCAGCTGAGTAATAATCCCAATAAGCAGCAAATTTACATGCAAGGAATTCTCCAGCATGTTCTCCAGCTTTGATAACACTACACTGATGAACGGTCCTGCAAGAAAAGAAGAAACCAATTCTTTTGTTTCTACAGAAGGAAAATCCCAAGATCCAGGAAACAGGCATTTAAAAGGAATTTTGATCATTAGAACCAACCAAATGAGACTTCCCACACGCTAATTAAAGACAGCAGGGAGAAAACCCAAACTGTATCTGAACAGACAAAACAGAATTAACAGAGGTGTTAAAAGCTTTTGTGAGTAGAGCATTTTTGCTAGCTAGCCAAAGAGTTTACATTAATGGCATATTTAACATGCATAACTATTCCACTTTACACCCGCCAATGAGTCTCGTATATTATGGTCTACTGTTCTATTCCCCTTATAGTTAATCAATATTACACCACTAGCTTCAATGCAAACAGAATCTGTCCTTTTTACTCTTCTTGTAGCTTATTTGTACGCAGGCACTGGGCAAAGAAAATTACAGATAGCTTGTCACCTCTAAAAACTGGTGTTCTAAAAATATGAATACGCTACTCTTAACATAAAAATCAAGACCTGTGATAGCTCACATCATAAGAAAATGCATTTTCAGTACTGCAAACTGTCACACAAAGCAGGGAAGACATTAAAATAGATTTATAAGCAAAATTATTGGTAGACATAGGCTTTATCATATAAATGTCACCAATAAATAATAGCTTTAGTTTGTGTATTCGTGCTGCAGGATAAACACTGAAATACAGAACCATTTACCATGAAAGTACACAAACCCTTAGTGCTCAAGCTTAAGAAACCTTCCTAAGGCTGAGCATGACTTTAACCAAACACTGCATATTGTTAACCCATACAGCCAGTGAGATGCTTGAGACAGCCCGTGACCTGATCACAAGTAAGGTCTTAGAAACAGCCTTCATCCCACACCTAGTCCCACCACACTATTCTGGCTGCATAAAAACTAGGGAAACCACCCCCCCTAGTCCCCAGTGCAAGATGCATGCCATGGGCATTTCTAGGGTGAAGCAGATGACGATAATCTGACTCTGTTCCAGCTCCCTTCTGCTCACGAACAGCTGCCATTCAACCTACCTGCGCAGAGATGAGCCCAGACTAACGTGCCTGCTGCAAACTATGGCAGAAGCTTAAAGAAAGCATTTCTGGGCCAGTGCAACAGCAAGAATCAAATCAGAAGCACCTATGTCACCACTTCACCTAACAGGGCTTCAGTAAAAGTTGAAGTCTATCATGTTTTATAACTGCTGTGAGTACAAAGCAAGCGCTCCCTCGAGACTCATCTATCATGGCTGATGCTGGCACAGCTCTACTCACAAGAAGAAACACAGGAGGACCAGCGCTGACAAAGCTTTATGTGGCTGCTGCCCTTCAACCACATCAGTGATCAGAGGGAAGATTGGTACCATGTCCTGCAGGACTCCCTCCTGCCTGGGTACCCAGTGGAGCAGCCCGAAAACATTCTGTTAATGTGCAGCTTCTCCTGTCCCAACATAATCTACTGCTTCCCTTCTCATGTTCATGGAGACATTTTCACAGAGCTCCTGAGGATCCCAGTGCAGTGGGAGCTCTACTGTATGATGAGGGACCACAGGAGAAAGAATTGAGATATATTACTGTTTTGCTCCTCTAGGTCAGGCACCAAGGCTGAGTAGGTAAAGCTGAAGGTGGCACTAGTTACAACTCTCTCTCACTGCGAGAGAGGTTACACAGAGATATATTAGAACAATTCTTAGTGGTAGAGTGTTTTTCCTCTCCCAAGAAATTATTGGAATGAGAATCAGAGGAACTAAGAGTTTGCAAACCTTGTAAGAAACATGGTAAACAGATGAGAAGTCAAAAAATTATTCAGTTCCTGACTGCACATCCTTACATGACCACAAAGTCAAGCGCTGGGAAGGGGGCAGAATATAACTTCCTGCTCCTGAACACCACATTCTTTCTTGCTCAGGGAAAACACAATAGTGTTTAATACTTTAAAACTGGGCATAGGCACCAACAGAACATTTTATTCATCGATCCACGAGACTTTGTATTGCTGAACTTATTGGGTATGGAAAACTCTGGTTACTTGATTCTACAGAGAGAAGCCTTATCCCGTGAGAGCACCCCAAAGCAGCAAAAGCAACTAAAAATCCTTCTCTCACACATCTACAGACTTAAGATAACAAGTATAATATACTGTTATATTTGGAAGCATTGCAATCTCAACTTTCCTGAGATACTGTTATGAGCAGCTCCTCACTTGCAATCGCTCATCTCCATCAAAGCAACAGTCTAAGACTAAAACATGGCGTGGACAGGGAGCAAACAGCAAGGTTTTTGGGAGTTTTCTCTTTGTTTTGCTCAGCTGAGGGTTTGTGGGGTTGCTGGTTTTGGGTTGGTTTTTTTATGTGACGGTGGTGAGGTTGAGTTTTTTGTGGGTTTGTTTTAGTTTTTTAAAAGGAACAAATGGAGGGAGGAACTGGATGAAGAATGACAGACAGGGACAATATTTTTGAGCTACATTTGACAGCGGATAATGAGAAACAGAAAGGTTTGTATGTGATTAGCTTCTGGTACAAGCAAATTGCCACCACAGCAAAAAAAGCAAATTGATTGGAAAACAGGCTGAATTTTTCAATTAAGAGACAGTGCCAGGCAAGCTGGCTGCAGCTGACCAGAACGGCCTGCATTTCAATGGACAGAAATTAATGTTTCCCCCCTTTCAAAGGAATGAGAAGCCAGCTAATAGAGGCTTTGGTTTGGATGAGAAAACCTAGATACATTATTATTTTTTATTATTTGCATTACTGTGGTATCTAGGAGACCTAATTAAAGATCAGAAGTCTGCAGTGCAAGGAGCTGTACACATACAGATCAAAATCCCACTCTAACCTCCGATGGCACTGTCATTGCTGAGTGGCTTGGACAGCCTGCGGAGAGCAAGCTCAAATCGCTGCCTGGCACAAGAGAGAAAAGCGTACCAACAGCGAGGGCAAACCTGACGCTGGAGGAACAGGATGCCAGGGCAATGCATGGAGACCAGCACAGCACGTACAGACATGGCGTCAGTGCTGCCACCTCGTGCTAAGATGTGAAATAGAAGCGGGAAAAAAATATGGCAATGTGATACCACATCCATAGCATCAAGAGATGAAAACTACCAGAAAAGCAAATTATTTACCTGGTCTTTTTATATTAGAACAGTTACTCCAGTCCCATTTTGACTGAAAAAAGCTTTCCCTAGAATGATGGAGCTCTGACATACAAATAACATATCCCCTGCTGAAGTTTTTAAACAATTACTTTAAAAAGCAGCAAAAAAACCCCAAGCAACCAGCATTTGCTGTTACCACACTGACTGCTCTGCTCTTTCATGTTGGATCTCTTACTCTCCTTGGACTGGTCTCAGCTATTTGGGCTATACCTTCCTTACTGCCAGGACTGTTCCTTGCTCTATGTTTATGCAGTGTGCTGCACAGTGTGATCTCATTTGGCCACCTTTAACGACTGTGCCTTCCTGTATTCACTATGTACATAATTAACAGGGCATTCCACCTGTAAATGGAGCACTCTGGCTCCTCACAGCATGCTTGGGAGAGACGTCCTCCTTAGGTCCAAAGGGAGATGACAGACTCTCCGCAGAAGGGGTGTCTGCTGAGAAATTCTCAAAGTCCTCCTCCTCTTCTGCAGGAGAAACAGGGTCAGGAGTATCCAACTTCTGCTCCTCCAAGCTTGCACTGTTTGGATCCAGTTCCTTAATAATTTTGTCATACTGTGCAATGAAGTCCTCACCATCTGTGCTCAGCAGTCTTACACTTAAGTTACAATCTGCCTCCTGAGGAGAAGGCTTCAACTCGAAGTCTGGCTGTGGATCAATCTCAGTCATGTTCTGGTTTATTTGTTCTTTCATTACACCTTGAGTCAAACTTGAATTTTTCTTACTGTGCTCATCCAAGTCTGTTTCCAGCTGGTTCTTTGCAAGAAGCCCATTGACTACAGTTTGGCTTTGGATCTCGCGTTCTCTGGCTACCTTCGAAGTTTTCTCCTTGGAGTTATCCTCTTGAGTATCCTTCTGGGCACACAACCTGTAAACTATAACATCATCCTGAAAGTCTGACTCCTCTATGTAAGATCCTTTGATGAGCATGATTGCATTTTTTTTCATTTCTTGAATGTGTTTGGGTGGTTCTGCAGGTGGTGGCATCTCTGTGCTTCCCATATCATCATACGGTTGCGGTGAGCTCACGTCAGAACCAGGAGAAATCCCTGTGTCATAGCTGTCGTCCCATTCTAGCTCCAACTGCATCTTCTCACCAAATGGAGTTACTTGAGAGGAGCTACACATGCTAGGTGTCCTTTGCTGGAGCTGAAACATGGGGTGTTCCACATCTGTACTGTTCTCCTCAGCAAGCATTTGGATAAAGGTGTCTGGATCAGGGTTTACTCCATCATACAAGGCAGACCAAACCTTACAATCTTTCAGACACTGCAGAATAGCTTCTTGAGCTTCTCCCAGGTACTGCAAGTAGCTAATGTCCACAGCTCTTCCATATTCCACAATGCAAGTAGATTCAGAAGACCGTCTACCAGAATCTGAAAGTAGAGAAGTTTACTTATACCATGATGTAATAAAATAACTCAAAAGTTCTCTAGCAAGGAGTCACTAAGACATGGCAAGTAGAGTCTTTAGTCCCAACCATCCAATAAGGCATGAAGATCAAAGCATAAAGAATAAGTGATTTGCTCATAAACATACATGACTTGTTCCTGCTGCCAAGAAAGAGCTGTAACTCAGAATTTCTGAGACCAGTCTACATTCAATCCTTAAAACAGCAACCACTTTGAAGCAGCAAAAGTTGCAGTCATGTATCTATCCATACACTACTTCCATGAATGCATATTCAAGCTTAATAGCTGTTCAAATAATGTTTCAACAGTGCTAGATGCATGGAAGGAATTAAATAAGCTTTCCAGGCCATGCTTGTCCACTTTATTGTTGCCCACCACATTTCCTCCCCCTCCCAGCCTTCCCCACATCCTCCCACAAGCTGCTGCCAAATCAAACTCAGTTCATGATCCAGTCTTCCCCTGAGCACCAATTACCTTTAGTTTGTGCTGTTTTTGTCCATAGAATATAATCTTTTTCTTGGCTTTCAAGTGTCAAGGTGATCCCAGTGGAGCAGCAGACTGGTGTCAAGGCAAGCAGTCTTGCAGCAGATACAGAGTAACAGTCTCTCTCTTTCACAGCACACCTCTGGCTCAACATCATGTGGTTACATGGAATCAGGTACCTGAAACAGCAGTGTCTAGCATCACTTCATCATCCTTTCATGTCAGAGAAAGCAACAACATACAAAATTCCCTTCCCACCTTCCTGCCCTCTCCAAATTAAAAGAAACAGTAATAATAATCTTGACAGCAATCCATACTCAAAACCTCTCAAGAGCAAGAATTCTGACTCTTCATGTTGTGAAGCTACAGTCTGATAAGGAACTGTCAAGACGAGTAGAGATAGGGGATCAGTTGTATCAGAATAGGGAAGTGAACAATCTTTTGCAGGTCAGAGCAAACTTGCTGTGAGAAGGGATGGAGGAAGCGTGGAGTAAGCAGGTTTCAAAGGCCAGCAGGGTCCCAATCTGAACAATTTCTGTCTCAGAATCCTCTATTTTTGTTTCCCTGGGAAATCCAGAGACAGACAGTTTACATGTGCCAGGCAAGCAGCCAGCAAAAGGAAGGAAAGGGTCATTGAGGTTTTCTATTGCACAAGATAAAGACTGAGCTCTCAGGCAGAGGAGGGCATGAGCTGAGGAGTACAAGGACTGCAGAAGTAGTCTCATGTTGCACTTATTTAAAGCATTTTTGTTCAATTTTTTAATAGTGCTTTATTAAAAGCTTCAGTGTTAACTGGACTGATGTTTTGCTACTTACAATGCAAACAGATTCCGAAGGATTCCTTAAAAAGATGATTAAATACAGCACTCTACTGCTGTAAGTGTGGCAACATACTTGAGTTCAGAGGTCCTAACAGCATTCCCAGACACAAGGCCCAGAACTAAAGGCAATTTCACCTTACTGCCTGTGGGTGGAGGGACAGATGGGATCCGAAATGTTCATGTGATCTATGGTGCTAAAAGCCCAATTTAGTTACACCAATATTTCCAAAATAATCAATCAATTCTCATCTAATACATTTACCAAGTTTATAAGTGAGTACTTTGAAGCCATGCAGAGAACCATCAGTTAAAAGCAAAAATAATCAATGCATTTAGGACCTGCCTACAACAGTTCAAGAACACGAAGTACTCTCGGTGAGAGAGGAATCAAAAAGGTGGAAAGCAACAAGAAAGGTGGAAGATCAAACAAGCATACAGCTCTGTATCACAGTGTATAATGCACTAGGAAAAACATGCAGGAGAGAAGAATTATACATTTAGAAGCAGGGAATAAGCAGTTTGGAGATGATAAATATATTCTTAGCTTCTCTTCTCTCACTTTTATAGAAATAAATCACAAGAAAAATCTCTTGCTCCTGAAGATCATGGGACGTAAATCACACTTCTTCAGGTCTGGTAGACTTTTGTCAGGATCATAAATATTCTTCTCTCTGCAGCTGCTGGGATTTCTGCTCTCTTGGAGAATGCTCATCTAGCTCTGCATCCATAGGCAGTGACTGAATGTCCCAGAATTAGGATGAAAAGTGGAAAAAGAAGTTTGGGCTTTACCTTAAAACTAGCTGTAACATCACATCTTCGCAGTGCAAGCCAATGAGTGTTCTGAACAATGCCAAGGAGACCACACAGAGCTGGAAAGTGATAAAAGCTGTCAGTTTTTCATCTGGAAATTATACCTGTTCCAATCTTCCCTGCATACTACATTACAAAATGGTTCTGCCAGAACATCATGCTTTTTATGAGACACCATTAGTATGATATTTCATTTTGTCAGCACCCCCTGGGATTTTCTTTTTTTTTTTAAACTATCCAGAGCTATACACATAACATGCTGCATTTTAACAAAATCCAGAATTTTCCTCCAGGTAAACTATTAAAAAGAACAGCAGTAATTTACCAGTCTTTAAGATAATTCAAATTTATTCATTTAATTTGACTCAGCATTAAAAAAACCCTTGTAACTTCCAAGACAGTACGTTAGTTTTTACTCCTGACATTGAATTTGAACCAACTAAAGGTCTTTTCTGAAAGAAATGTTATAAACCAATTGCAGCTTCTGTTGCTTTAAGTACGAGGAATGATTAATGTTCAACACATTAAGCAGCTGAATGTTTCTATACATACAGCTTAACACACTGACACAGACCAGGACTAAGGTAGTTTTTATCAGAATCTACTCCTCTACACTATAATATGGAGTGTTCATAATCCCTCCACTACAGATCACTTGAATGCCCAGGAACTGTAACAAGGCATAAGCTGACCCTTTGCTGGAGTTTCAAGTTGGTGTTTAAATCTTGCTTCTCCCTCTATTAATTACATAAGATCAAGTAATTACTATATGAAATTAATTGCACTTTTCAGTAGCTAACAAAAGAAACTGATTAGGAAAGATAAGGGGAAAAACTACAGACATTTCTCTACCTCATTTTTTCAGTTAGTGAACACCCTTTGTAATTCATTCAGGATTAAATCCAGCATCCTTCCTGGGTATGGCTTCTCCTCCACACGATGGAATTTCCTCCTCCTCTCTCAGTCACTTCCCTTACTCCCACTGTTAAAATCCTCCATCCTAGTTCTGTAGCAGCACATTGCAATGCTCCTCTCTCCAGCCCATGCTTTCTCAAGAATGTCAACTTAAAGACTCTTTGTTTCACCCTTTCCAATTCTCTCTTTCAGACCAGTGACTCAGCTCCCCTACAATATAATTGGCTGCCCATGAGATGGCCAACACCAGATGAATGCATATATTTCTTGAAAAATACATACGCATACATGTATTTTCCCTTAATTAGTAGCTCTATCTGTGGAACAGTTTAGCAGCAAAGTTTAAGCCAATCTCAGCTGATAGCCTCTGAAAAGCAAAAGATGCTTTGACTGCATTCCCTAGTTTTGTCGCTGACCTAACACCCAGAGAAGAACAAGAGAAATGAAAAAAGCAGAGAGAAGCAAAGAGAACCAGGGAATGCTCATGAGCTAGCTTGCAGTGATGTAAAGTGGATCTCAGACTTGTTGCCCTGCCACCACTACCCACTACTTGTACTAGGAGCCAACAGGAAGGCTCTCTAAGTTGTTAGGCCAAGACCTCAAGTCTATAGAAATATATGGAGAATATAAAAGGGCAAAAGAAGAAGAAATAAGCAGAACTGGAGTTCTAGATAGGAATAGGAGTTGAAGAGCTTCACAACAAGCTTTTAGAAGAGGCCAGATCCTTGCATGAAAGGTGTCTTTTAGCTGGGGACAGAGAGAAATTCTCATTTCCTCAGTGAAATTTATTGACAATCAAGTCTTAATTTTTCTTCATACTGTGAAAGTTCCAAAAACCTGCTACTGCCTTAAATTTTCCCTGTATTTAGGAAATTCTAGTTTATAGGGAAACATTTCTCATTTGGCTTTGCAACCATATTGCAAGTTAGGAATCATCTTTGTAAGTAAAGCTAGTCTACTGCATTTTGTAAAACGAAAAGATTTAATATATGCTCAGGAGACAAAGAGGATGGTATTTTTACAAGTCCTTTTGGCCACGTGTCTGTACATAAGTTTAAACCTGTGAATTATTAATAAGTATTTTCATCAATAATTACATATGCAGCTTCTGTGCTGCAGAAACACAGAAGGCTGCAGTTCTGGCTTTTAGCACTTGGCCAAGTTATACCGCAAAAACCTCATTTAGCATCACAGAACCATTTTTTGGCTGAGATCCTGAGTTGCTCAGGGCTGCAGAATTCTTTACAATTCCCATCTTGTTTGCCTATGGAACAGTAATTAATGATTAGCAGAGACAACAGCATTTGCATTTCTGTCGACAGAAGCTGTTTCAGTTTTCAGCGTTAATCCATCTTTGAGATGCAGTAACAGCAGCATATATTCGTACTTGCATGCACTCACATTTCAAAACAAATTTCAGATGAAGCTACTGTTCCTAATACACAAATTTAGTGCACATGCTGGTATTCTGGCTTCTCCTGTACCTGTATTAAAACAGTGTTCTTGGTTTCAATCCACGTAGCTGCACATCACACAAGTTTCAGCCATGACTACCAGCTAAGCAAGGCTCACAGCAGTAGCCCAGTGCAACAAGTGGCCATTCTCTGTGCCAGTAGATCCAACCGTTAGCAAAGGTAACTCTGTCTCTATCATCTCACTCTCCAGCCACTGTGCTGCACTGTGCCTAGGCTGAGAAGGGGCTCACTACAAATTTCAGATAAATCTTGCTACAGAGAGCAGTGAAGACAAAGAAGAAGCAGCAGCAATCTGACCACTTGAGCAAGAAAGCACCCTCTTTTAGTCAAAGAGGAAAGCAGGGCATAACACAGTTAAACAAAATTGCTATAACAATACAGACTTGATTCCTGAAAAATTTATTGGCGATACTGCAATTCACACCTTGGATCAACTTGGAGACATCCTTATAGGTCTCCCATCACTTCTCACAAGGACTGTGCGAAAATGCTTGTTGCTTGGAAAAACTCCAAACATAAAAACACTCCTCACCACGAATTTATTTATAAGTCCCAGGATGAGTTATCCATGGCAGCACTAATTCAGCAGGCTCCACACTAAAAATGCTCCAAATTCACCTTTAATCTTTTAACAGAATCCAGTCTTCCAGAAGCTCCCTTCTTTCTCAATCCCATTTCCTGCACACGTGAAGCCACCTCACAAATTATCAACTTGGTTTAGTGGTAGCCTAATGTCACCACATGCACACACACAAAAATTGAGGGGGTGGAGAAATCACGCATTGGCCGAGGGGGGGGGTACTAAAAAATTACTAAATAGATACCCAATGACTATCTGGAATCTCCCATGTAAGCATTTAACCCCCATCCACACTGAGTACCTGACCTCGCTTGCCGCTTGTCTTACCCGGAAGGGTGTGTTGATCCGGCTCGTCAGAGTATCCAGGATATGCACGTTCTCGTGTTGGTGCAGCAAGATGAAACGGAGGAAAATCTTGAGGAGGGCTGGCTCTGAAACGCTGCGCAGGAAGAGATCCAGGTATGCAGTAGTAGTCATCACTTCTTCCACAGTCACCTACAAGCAAAAAGAATGTAAATGCAAACATGCTGCACATATAAAATATCCATTCATCCCCTGCTCTAAGCGCTCCACAGAACTTTTTCCTTTTGAATTTGCAAAAAGCATGTATCTGAATGACCCACAAGCATTTGGAACCCATTTTTTACCCCACTACTTCCCCAGGAAAAAACTCTCCCCCAAACGGACACCTAAATCTCACATGCGCTGGAATACGAAGAGCTGAATTACTCTAGAAGCTCCCCACCACCTTTCTGCCACGTCAGCTCTTTTGCTGCACACTTCTGAAAATACTTCTGAAGGATGACAGGTGTTGTGAATACCTGCAGCTACCATTTTATTAAAAACGAATGACAGAGCACACTCAAAGCACAGTACAAACTAGGTTTGGTTCTAGAGCTTTAAAGGAAAAAAATCCCCATAGATATCCAGAATTTTGCCAAAGCTTTCCTTCTTTTCATCTTCCCACAGTACAATTCCTCATCTCAATTTTTTAGAAGGAGCTTGTATGTGCATACATATACATACACACACCCAATCCAAAACCCAAAATCTTCGCTGCTGACTATTTGTGTATCAAAATGCAATTCAAACACCCATGCAGCATTTGCATACCATAACCCACACTGCTCTGCTTATGGCAGTCCTTTGGAGCTTATCTATTCACAGTATGTACTGGCAAAGCACAGAAATTCCAAAGGCCACCTCTGCGCTGCTGTCGCAAAGTCAGCTTTTTAAAAATAGTTACCCAGGAACCTAATAAGCTTAAGTGCATGAAGATAAACCTTTAAATACAAGAATCTGCCTATATGAAAGGAAGTATTAAACATCTTTTGTTTACCAAACTTAGCTGGATAAATGAAAAGACTGATTTTATTAAAAAAAAAAAAAAAGAATCAAAGCTGTCACTTAAGAGCTAAGAGGATTTACAAAATACTCAGAAGGGCAGCATTTACGTAACATGCTGTAAATATTAAAATCCCTGTTCCATTATGCTGCATGTTAGCCACGTACACAGTAATGTCATGCTGCAAGCACTCTCTTCGAAGCATTTAAGATCCCAAGCTGATTCTGGTTGGTTACACAGAACACAGGAATGCTGTATGGAGCCTGCAGACCTTCTGGAGAGGGGGCACCAATCAGGAGAGCACAGAGAAGCTCTAAGGTCATGAATTCACTCTCATTCTGAGGCTTTATTCTAACATGCAGCTATGCCATCAATACAATGGCCTACCAGCTCATTTTGGCATTAGAAACAGAGCACCAATGACGTAGCAACAGTTGAGTTTTTCACCAGTATGGAAGAACAGTTCACCTTCTTGGTTTGTTGCTGTAAGAATGGTCAAAATCAAGCATTAAAACATAACAGTGAAAGGAGAGGAACAAGGCACGCTTTCACAGGGCTTGTGATATTTGCAAGGCTAAATAAGCAATAGCTAGATGTATTTTCTAAATCTGTAATTCCATGTTCAGTGCTACCAAAGCCAGAAATGAGAATACAGTTCCTTCACAAAATAGGCTCTATTAACATGTTTCAGCTCAGAACAGTTTATTCCTCCTCCTTCCCCAACAAGCGTCAAGTGGGAAAAAAAAGTTACTAGGTTAAGCACCCCAAAGTTGCAAATTGTCAGAATGAGCACTGTGGCTACAGCTCTAACTTCAATTTTGTATTACTGTAAATATGATAAAACAAACATGCTTATGCAGACACACATACAGCCGTTGCCACAGTTCAACCACCAAGAAAGGTACGTAGGAAACAAGCCAGGGGTGCCAGACAAAGGAAATTCTTTCTGGTTGAAGCTGAGAATTTCTTTTTTTTTTTTAAATAGTGGCAAACTGTAAAAACCAAAGCCCAAGAAATCCATCATGTGACATCATTATGATAGCATACAGTTCATTGAAGAGTTTAAACGCTCTGCCAAGGAAAGGCCAGACAGAAGTAATACATCGTTATGCCTCTGTGTCACTTCTCCTTCATCCTTTATGGGGAAAAGGAAGCACGTTCTTAGCCTGCGGGTTTCACAGATGTTTGCTGACAGCAGAGGAATGGGTCTATGTAGATGTATAAAATACTGAAGCTGTAAATGAAAGCAAGAAAAGCCAGCAGATTTACAAGGGCAGTGACCTTTCTCTGAAATGGATGCTCTTTGGACAACTCATCCTACATTTCTATCAGTGAAACCCATCTGCTTTTCAGAGCGCGTACCATGAATGAAACAAACGGCAGCAGAAAGCCAGCCAGACTACTTTAGAAAAGAAATGTTCCATTCTGAGAGCACGTTCAGTGCTCCTAACAGCTTGGGGACTAGACAAAGAAAAAAAAAAAGAAATCATGTTTACTGTAGCCAATCCTTCACTCATACCACTAAACAGAGCTAGAAGCACCAACCAATGATTAATGAAGCCCAAACAGTTCACAAAGGACTGACTTCAAACCTTGTTAAATCTCAATTGTTTGAATCAAGGTTTTCTGTGTACGGTGCCACATTACACTTAATTTTTAGTTCATCTTGGGAAAGATGTTGCTGAATGTGCTTAACCATTTTTTTGAGAAAGTGGGAATACTAAGTTTGTAAAAATTTAATTTGATGCATAAGAATTTTTTCATTTTTCAATGAAAACGCACTGCTTGTCCCAACACTCCTTCAAACTTCCACAATAAGTGAAGTTAGGATCTATTTCACATCTTGCTGTGCAACACTCAAAGCATTCAAGTTAACATCATACAAGTGCTTTTAATGCTATTATGTTCATGTGCTCTCAGTGCACCTTTGCTGGCAACTTCTCCATACAAATCAGCAGAGACCATCCCTCTCCTTCCTCACAAGAACAAATCAAACAAGCATGCTGCTTTCCAGCATTTCAAACTGAAAGCCATGTATGTCATTTAGGAAAAGATCAATTAACCTGGCAAGCAGACATCTGTGCTTTTATATTTATATCTTATTTTACCACCTCACATCCTGAGTTTGCTTCTTCCTTTTACCATATCTGACAGCTCCATGGGGTTAATTTTCCCTCTACTCAATGGGATATATTAGCCTACTGTGAATGAGTCTCTAGAGAACTCCCTTTTTTGCAATTAACTAGAGGACATTGGAGAAATCAGTTACACTAGGCAAAATCCAGCCCTGGCAAAAATCCTTTTAACTCTGTAAACCTTTCCTACAGATCACATTATACATAATGCATCGAGTGCTGAAAGTGAGACTCACTCAATTTCTGCAGCTATTATTGAAGATCTCTGTTTTCTAAGATACCAGAGCCACGATGTTAAGCTTCACTCAGAATACCTGCTGATTGTCTAAACCAGTGTCTTGTGAGACAGATACAGGTCAAGTAGGGAAATCCTTTCAAATAAATTCAAATTGGTATTTAGGTAAACGACAAAAGGACAAGTGTTCCCAGAGAACAAAGCATTTGCTACCCATGTCAAGTATGTCCATTACAGTCAAATCCTAGGGCAGCTTAAAAAACCCCTTTATATCTTTGTAAACATTGATTACAGTATAATTTGTCCAAATAAACTTTGAGGTAGCCCTCAGAACTAAACATCTTTGGCAGGAGGGTAAAAAACAAGCCAAAACTTCCACCTATCCACAAACTTGATGTTTAATTTTAATTTTTTTCCTATAATACTTCAAGTATGAAGAAAAATATCATAACTATGGTAGTTTACTAGAACAGTCCTTTGATAAGTAAGTTTAAAGTTATGCTTTTGATAAAGGTATTTCAGCAATTCAAAAATCCACCACTGCCATAACAGCAAAAATAAAACCCCATTCATCAGCAGCATCCCTTGCATTAGAACCCTACTACTAATGTTAAAGACCAGGGATATCTCTGCTCCTAAGATAAAATTCTAGGACTGAAAATGAAAACTGAGAAAAATCCATATACATTGGAGTAATGAGACCAGAATCCCACGACTTTTGTTTTCATTATCCACAGCTGTAACAACTACAAGTTGTTGGATTTTTTCCCCCAATATACATATAAAGGTGAAATGTCTAAAGACACTATTCAAAAACTCCATCCATGTGTTTTTCTATATAACAATCATTTTTTACAGATATTTTGTAAAATGCGGTCTGCTGCAAAAGGTACTATCTGAGAACCTTCATAGCAAGAGAGATATTTGATTAGAGATTACTGAAAACAAAAAGCCACTTTTAGCCTTGTAATACCCTTCTTTAATTATGTAATAATTTTAGCAAACCTTTTTTTGCTTCCTCTGATGACTGATTAGATGGTGAGGCAGGACACTATAAAGAGTTC
Source organism: Zapornia atra (assembly GCA_013400835.1). Taxonomy (NCBI): domain Eukaryota; kingdom Metazoa; phylum Chordata; class Aves; order Gruiformes; family Rallidae; genus Zapornia; species Zapornia atra. The sequence continues at coordinate 98,938 of VZTU01019119.1, forward strand.
CAGTTTTTACAAGTCCCTGTGCCAAGTAACAGCAAAGAGCCAGAATTACTGTCATTGTGAGTTCAGTTTAATATATTACACTCCCTGTGTTAGAGCAATTGCACTGATTCTTTATTACTGGCTATTTTCCCTGGGATCCACATACTATATTTTCTAATTTACAGCTTCATGCCCTTTTACAGGAATATGGCTATCATGATTTCTCCTTTCCTTCACATTTCCCTTCCTTACATGGATCTCATATTGCCTATGAGGAAACCACGAACGTTTGTATTAGAACTTATCCTTTAGATCCATGAGCAGTCTCAACCTGAATAAGCCCACCTCACAGATACAAAAAAAAAAAAAATCCACCCATTCCCACTCTCTTCTTTCTATTCATTTTCAGTTTCTTGCCCCCTACTTACACTGGCAGAAGGGTTCATGCTTCACTTCCCTGCACAGTGAATTTTCTCAGGGAGCTGATTCAGGCTAAAGTTATCCAGGAAATAAAGGTGAGTTTTAACCTCAATCAGTCTCCCATACAAACAGCTGTCCTGACAAAAGAGAGGGAGGGCATATGGGATCAGGGACAGAGACAGTTCGCACACTGGGGTAACCACAAAACCAGAACAGCTTCAATGCCCCTCAGCTTACACTTTTAGAAACTGCTCCAACTTATACCAGGTTAAAGTTCAACTCAGCTGCAGTGTTTGATGCAAAAAGTGAAAGGTACCTTTTACACATATCCAATTCCACAGGTGAGAAAAGTAAGTTTTGTAGCAATTGATGGGCTTCTCCAGAGCATGAGATTATTCAAAGTTTTCCAGTAATACGTGGTTTACACCTTTTTACAGTAGCTGTTCAAACACTTTTCAGTAAGGTGAAAGATGGCATTCTCTCTAAATGGGAACTGACAGTCTTGTAGGATATTTATAAAGATGTTCCTTCTAATCTGTACAGTATAATTTACAGGTCATTTCCCCCCAGCTGAGCTGTGTAATCATCAAGCCAGTGTTATTGAATTATCACAGTAGCACACCGTGTTAGAGGTTTTCGTTTAGATGGGTTAGTGCACAGTGTAACTGAGGTCTGTTTGATAGAGCTTATTTGACAGGACCATGCCAGTGCTTCCACAGAGCTGTTCTGTACACTTGGCCAACAGCAACATTTTGCTCTAAAAAGCTTTTTTTCCATTATTCAGATTAAAACAAGCCTTCCAAGTAGAAAAATAATTATATCAGTTAGCACGTACTGCTATACTATGTGGCATTTAATTGCTAAGACATTAAAATTTGCTTTTATCAAATAATTTGTGAAAATTTTAGCACTGTCTTCAATAAAATGAAACAACACAAATTACATAAACACTCAAGATGTTCTGAATAGCTATCTTTGTCACCCACATTCTCTGAATGTCAAATTAAAACTAAATCATATGCACTTACAGGAAAGAGATGTACATAACCAATCTCAGCTGTATCAAAGTTAGCATAATATTTATATATATTACAGTGTGGCTCCGAAGTATCTAGCACATGGTTTTGACTGCGAAATATACACATATTAAAGACCTGCTGAAAAGGATTGCACTGATCAGATTTCTACAAAAGAGCTGTAACTACCTAAAAGTATAAGGTAAACCAGCACTTTCTACTATCAAATAAATAAAGACTAAAACAAAGCAGTATGGCCTCCAGCAGAACCAGTAAAACTTAAACTTTGGTAGGGCTTATTCTGGATTCATCCTAGGATTTCAACTAGGCTTTAACTGAAGAGAAAAGTAGCCTAATTTGATTACGATTTGGCTCCAGAAGACTTTTTTTTTTTTTTTTTAAACATAGCTCCAAAATGTTAGTTTTGAAAATAAAGCAAGAAATAGCCATTGGGACAATTCTGCTCAGGCACAGCCATACCTTCTCACAAGTATGTTTTTCCTTAAGTACCAGAACCTAGAGAAGAACATATAGAATCACACAATTTCAAGTTGTAACTGACACACCATCAAAAAATACCAGTCTTGAATTAAGAACAGATTCTGCCAAATAGCCTTCGTTTTCTCCAATCCCAGACTCTTACACTAGAAAGGAAAAATGAGTTCGGACAAAATTTTAAATGATGGATTGTTACTGCAAAAAGAAAACTACCAAATTAATACTTTCTTCAGCTCTGTATTTTTATGGACAGAATATTTTATTCCCTCTATTTTTAACTGAATTTGTACAGAAATAGGGAATTTGTGTCTTTGCAGAAAGACAAATTCCCTCAATCTTATTGAGCCACTTTTTTCAATGTCTCAAGAAACTCAGATGTCAGAAGTAAGGGAGGTAATTCTTTGTAAAAAGTACCATAAAATCCAGACAACCAAAGGCCACGACAGGGCTACCTAGCACTGCCAGTTAACATGTGTCCCCAGCCACACAGTCCAAAACTGTGTTCCGTGTACCCATTCAGCTGTGCTGCTTCTGAGATAGGAACATATGTGGCAGCCGCTCATTATGTGTGTAGGTGGGATAACCCACGCAAAGTGACAACAGACTAGTACAGGTATAAATTAGGCTACAAGAACATGCTATATTTAGGATGCTTATCTTTAAGAAATGAAGTTAGGGAGTCATAAACTTGAGAATGTTTGGGTTATTTAAGCACATTGCAGTTAATCTGCTACATAAATAACCTTAATGGAGCTCACTGTGAAAAACAGGTTATTACAAGCCAGCTAACTAGTCCAATCAGTTTGAAACTTCCTTAACTGGAAAAATCCCTGAACTAGCAGATGCTTTTTGCAACTCCATACTAAATTCCTGGGATAAAAACCATAAAAATCAACAAAGTAAAATACGTTGGTCTCCCCACCCCTGACTTCTTCATAGAAACACATCTCAATCATCGACACTCTTGTACTGTTCCATTCACACAGTGAACCATGTACATAGTAAGTATGCACAGGGAGATAATCTGCAAAAATGATAAAAGAGAGTCACATCTTACATAATTCCATAAATGTTACAGGCATTTCAAGACCACACATATACATGCCTCAGAGCTTTGGACCACATACTAAAATTCCAAGGTGCTTTTACTGAAATTCTACTTACTGCAACTCTGATGCTACTTTTACCAAAAGTCTTGTTTGATAGTCCAATATTTTAAGTGGGGAAAAGAGAAGGAAGTCATGGAAAGGAGACAAAAGGTCTGCATGGATGAACTAGAAGCTTCTAACAAAACTGAAACACAAAAAGGAAGAGATAGAAGCAGGGAGAATTAGGAAAGACAAAGCCCAACTGGAGTGGAAGAAGGGCTTCAACAGCAAACAGAAAAAAAAGTGCTTGCTGCTGAATGTGGAAGGGGACCTGGAGACAAAATACATAGAAAAAGTCACAATACTCATTGTTTTCCTCACCTTGGTCTTTACCAAAGGCAAATTTTTGACAGTAATGCTAGGTCCCTAATGAAAGTGAAAGTCTGGAGCAAAGAACACTTGCCCTTTGAGGAAGGGGACCAGTTCAGGGAACATTTAAACAAGCTGAACGCACATGAGTCCACAGGGCCTGATAGGTTACATCCCTGACTGTAAAGGCTGCTCTTGTTTTTTCAACGGTTGGGGCTCCTGAGGACCAGAAGTCAGCAATGTCACTCCAGTCTTCAAGAAGGATGACCCAGGAAACTACAGACTGGTCAGCCACACATCAGTGTGGAAAGGGATGGAGTAAAACCTCCTGGAGGCCATTTCCAAACATATTAAGGATAAGATGGTGACTAGGAACAGTCAACGTGGTTTTACAAAAGGGACATCAAGTCTGACCAACCTGATTGCCTTCTACAATATGATGACTAGCTTAATGGATAAGTGAAGAGCAGTTGACATTTATCTTGCAAGGCTTTGAAAACTCTCTGTTGTACCACACTCTCAGAAAGAAATATGAAAAATTCACTGGATAACTGGACAGTGAGGGGGATCAAAAACTGGTTGAACTGCTGGACTCAAGGGATTGTGACCAGCAATGCAAAGTCCAGTTAGAGGCCAGTGATGTGTGGTCTACACTGGAGACTAAACAGTCAACACTGTTTGAGATCTTCTTTAATGACCTAGATGAAGAGATGGAGTGCACTCTCATGCAAATTGTAGATGCTACAAAACAGGGAATAGTTGATAGACTGGGTGACTGCTGGGATTCAGAGGGATCTTGACAATCTGAAGTAAGGGGCAAACAGGAACCTCACGAAGTTCAGTAACACAAATGCAAAGCCCTGCACCTGGGGAAGAATAACCACAGGCATAAGTACACACTGAGAACTGACTGGCTGGAAAGCAGATTTTCAAGAAAGAACCTGCAGGTCTTCATGGATATAATAATGGGCCATGAGCCAGCAACATGCCCTTGTGGCTACATTAAGAGTATTGCTAGGAGGTCAGTGGGGGACATCCTTCGCCTTACTCAATACTGGTAAGACACATCTAGAGTGCTGAGCTCCCCAATACAAGAGGTATGCTGACATACTGGAGCAAGTCCATAAAATATCTTCAAAGATGTTGCCTAGAGAAGCTGTGCCATCTCCAGCTTTGGAGATATTCAACAACCAACTGGACTTGTCCCTGAGCAACCTGTTCTAGCTAAGCCTGCTCTGAGCAAGGGTGTTGGACAGAACAATCTCCAGAGATGCCTGCCAGCCTCAGCCATTCTGTAATTCTGTGAAGAGACAGGAGGATGGAAGAGACTGGTCAGCACCTATTATCTACAATATAGGCTTCTCTTCAATCCAAAAATTAATAACCCTCCTCATATCAGACATTTTGCTCATAGCTGAATACATCAGTTGCAAAGGCCAACTGATGTTGTAGTTACTGCATGAGGGATTAAAAGTTAATAAGACTTAGCTACACAATTTTTTAAATAGTTCTTGTAGAGTTTATTTTATATACTTGAATCAAGTAACATTGATTTGGTGATCAGACAGGAAGTCACGTTTACATGATTTGTTTATGTTGCTGCTGCTGTTTTAAACAGAAATCAAGTTTTATTACATTGAAAACAGAAGAGATTGAAGACCTCTTTCCTAGATGTCTACATTCTTGACTGCAGCTGTCTTTGCAAAAACAATTAACGCAAGTCTGTGTCTTGCTGCAGAGCAGTTTCTTCCTCAAAACATTACTTCCTGAAGCAAAACAAGAATATAGTAGAGCGAGAACAGTTCTGTAGTATGGCTATCCAGTAGTTAATCAAGAGCAGAAACAGGACCTCAACTCTTCTGACTTTTGCATAAGGTAGAATGAGGTCTGGATTCCCTTCCTTCCATGTCTAACACCAAGAGTTATCAGAAACAGCTGTTCTTATTCAAGAAATAAGGTTTATAGGAAAACCATAGGAATTTGGACCAATAATTCCTTCTTACCACCTTTCACTTTAACCTTCCAGAGATCTGTCTTCCTAGTCTAGTATTTCTACCACGCTCCATTATTCATGGTATTTGAATTAAGGCAGAAAAAATCAGAACAACCCAAACTGAATGACTGAATAAAAACTAACATTTTTAGCCACAACTAGACTTTTAGATACCAAACCAACTTCACTGACTTCACAAGAAGGAAAAAAAACCAAACCCAAAGATCAAGATCCATTTAGTATTGTGTTTAATGAAAGAAATTCTGTTTTAAAAACATTGTAGTGCATCTGGCCTTTCTCTCATTTTGATCCTTCACAATTTTATTGGGCTTTTTTAAACCAAAAGGTTAATTACCACACTTAAGTCCCCAAACAGGTGATACAGTCTTTAAAGCCTACTCCTCAACTTAGCATGAATATGGTCAATGGCAACTGGAAAGTATCGTTATGTATGAAAGAACTGTTGCACCATAACTATCTCTCTTTATGCATAGACGTGCATCCCAAAAGCAAAGACATACAATCTTTATTTTCTGCTAAATTAATGTGGGGCACAGCACAGAAAGACCACAGAGGTCTATTTACTTGTTTCCTTTTGCTGTGTAGTTTTGGTCTCACATATGAGAGCCTTGTAGCAGATCCACTAGATGGTGCAATCCATCTTCTCCACTAAATGAGTTTGAAGCTTATACACGTTACAAATTTTTAAAGAGGAAAAAGCCAATCTTAACAGTAATCAAGGAAAGGTTTCTTATTGGAAGAACAGGGCACCAAACAAAGTTGGGATTCAGGAAAGATTTAGGCTTGAAACTCAGATGTTAGCAGACATCTCCATTTTCAAGAGAAATTTGACTTCTTCATGCAATTTCAGAGTATATGATTGAGATTTGAGAACATTTCCATCACATGAAAAATAAATCATCAGAACAGCATGCTTTAAATGATTTAAGTAACATCATCAGGGAAATAATCATGCTAGTAGGAGGTTGAGATTTACTGACCAGTAACAGTGGCATTCAGCAGCACGGTAGTATTCGAAACCGCCTAAAATTTGTCTCAAGTACTTCAGAGGTAAGAAACCAGTGTCCACACCAAGACCAGAATCCCACAAAGCTACATTCTGGTATCTCCCTTGACATCCATGACCTTGACCTAAAGCTAGTTAGCTTTTCACTTCTGATTCTAATTCCCAGTCTTGGTATGGGATTAAGTCAAGATACAGAAATAATTACCTCCAGGTAAGGAAGTGATCTCAATGACAGACTACAGCCTTGATCCAGATTGCAGCCAAATTTTATTTCAGCCCTCAACAAGTTCCTAAATATCTGATGTCTGTCAAATCATTGAGGAAGATTCTATACTACTTACTACTTTTGTTGTAAATGACTACTTGCCACAAAGAATTGTGTGCACTGCTAAAACAAATCCTAGACTAGAAAGCAGAGTATGGTGTTTCACTGGCCACTCAGAATGGACAGATGCAGTGCTTTCTGCTTGGCAGGCTTAGTAAAATTTAGCAGACCTTCAAAAAAGTAAAATGTTAGTCCTCACTTGGCACTTTTTGGTGGATTTTTACTCTCAGCAATTCCTACTTTTTCTCCTCAGACAAGGTGGGTTTTTTACAGGGCAATGAAGACTGTTGACATTCTGCAACAGTTGGAAACGTAGTTTCCTGTACCCTAGCACAAAAAAAAAAAAATTAACAAGAATCAGTGACATTTNCTAGCACAAAAAAAAAAAAATTCACCAGTATCAGTGACATTTTGCACAGGATAATGCCTGAAATCCAAGGAAAAAAGGAATTTTTTTTTCTTCAGAACAGAATAAATTGCAGAATAATACATTAGAAAATTGATACCAAACTCCATTTCTTCTCCACTTTATGAAAATAGCTCTACCAATTGTGATCAGGTAGTGCAAAACAATACCCACTTTGCTAATATTAGTGTAATATTTCTTGACTGAACATTTTCCTCATGTGCATTTCCTTTTGGAAAAAAAAATTCCTTGTGTAAATGTATCTGCCACAATGAAATGTTGTCTAAAAGGTCACTG